>JALPQI010004795.1:0-67842 GCA_025490895.1 Thaumatotibia leucotreta
CTTAGCTTAGATCAAGTGCTTTGTGCTTATGTAGTCTTTTTTTTAATTGTGTAATTACGAATTATGCTCTTAGTAGTGCTACTAAAGTAACACTCTTTTTATCTTCGTAAATAGATTTACTATTAAGGTGGATTAACACCAAAGGAGCGAATGCTTATCCTATCCCCACTCTACGAAACTCATTCGCTACACAAAATTCGAAATTCGTTGATTTCGTAGAATGGAGGATATAATGAGCATTCACTCGTTTGGTGTAAATCCACCTTTAGTCAAATGAAAACAGGATAATAGTAAAGAAAATTCAAATGTACAATGCCTGTATGGTTTTAAATATCGCTACCTCAATATTACAGGGTTCTACAGGTTGATTTTTTTAATCATAGGTCAAGCTTTAGGGGTAATTTTCTACTATGGGACCGACGCATATTCGAGAAAAAAATCAGATGTTTCATACAAACTTTAAGATACCTATTAATTAGTAGGCGGAAATGTTTAAGTATTGAGCCCTTGCAAATATTTCTCGTTGTAACTAAAATTTTGTTATATATTTTTGGGGCATTTTTGTTTAAGGTATTTGTTAGTGTCAGTTACTGATACAAAGTCAAAGTCAAAGTCAAATAATTCCTTATTCAAATTGGAATAGCAACAAACACTTTTGAATCGTCTAGATATGAAAACTACTTCACTTTTGTTGACAGGTCAATTATATAGAGAATACAAGAGTCTATTAGGAATTAGGTTATACAATATTGTCGGCCTCCGTAGCTTGGTTGGTAGTGACCCTGCCTACGAAGCTGGAAGTTCCGGGTCCGAATCCCGGCGAGAGCATTTATTTGTATATTTATTTATTCAAAGTCTAAGTCAAAGTGTATTACAAATATTTGTTCCTTGGTCGTGGCTGTCTGTGTATTTAAGTATCTATATGTATCTATCTATTATACATATCGTCGCCTGGTACCCACATCACAAGCCTTAATTGAGCTTACCGTGGGAATAGGTTGATTTGTCATTTGTGTAAAGATGTCCAAAAATATTTATTTATTATTATTTTATTATATTTATCCTACGTCGTTACTTCGTTATTGCTTCGATTATCAAGTTTAAACCTTTTTACGATAGATCATTGATTCTTACGTAACAACACCTTTTTATCATCAACGCAAAAAGTTTTTCCGTCCGCAGTAATCATTGTCTCGTTTTTTCAACATCGAGTGTTTGAGTTGTTATCAGTGTTTTTGCGAACAAATTAGGCTGCACGGCCGACTGGTTTGACAGCAAATATTTTTATATTTACCCCAACTTTGGCAGTCTGCCCATATACGGTCCGCAAGACTGAGGTGTAATGTACTTTAGTTTCAAATCTTGTATGTTTAAGACTCGTAAAAACGACATTTAACAAGTCCTATCTCGTAACTCGTTCATCATCATTTTTACGACTAATGTTGGCTATATTAATAACATTTCATTATTTTAATTGATATACGAAATATATCCAAACAATTAATAAATTGCATTCGCCCAGCCATAAAGAACGAGGATAAATAACTTTGCAAATAGATAGTTAAATTACATTTTTGTTGATAAATTATTATCTTTTTTCGGACTAAACATAATTATTTCAATATTCTAACCCAAGAGTTGACTCGTAAATAATGCCATTTAGAATGAAGTTCGCCATTTATATTTTCTTTTGTTGTTGTGCAATAAAGTTAAAATAAAACATTAGATCCAACGATCAATGTACTTACGACCCTATGACAGCGTGAAAACCAAGAAACAATCTCTTAATAGTCCCAACAGTTCTAAGTGCGCTTGATAAAAACGTTGAATTTGCATTTGACCTTGTGGTTGCCTGTCTAACTCCATTATCAATCAGACCTACAAGAGTAATTATTCTCCACACCACAAAAAACTCTATTTACTCTATAGTATTACCCAAAATTTGAGCCAAGTCAGTGCGTTCGACGTCACTCGTGCCCGTTCTGACCTTGTTTTGTTCGAATCCGTTAACAATGGGCTCTTTATCTCCATCTGCATCGGAAACACCTACTGTCTGCCCCAGATCGACAATATCCGCAATGATATCAGGTATTAATGGACCTGCTGTATTGATACCATCGCCTTTTCCCAAAGAAATAAAACTTAAATTTATAATCTAATTGAGTCGCGAAGTACAAATTATATCAGATCTTGTTAGTTTTGAGTTGCGCGGTTCAATGAAAAAAACAGGATTAAGTTGTAAATTGATTACTTCCTTCGCTGTTATATGACTCAGCGGAGTTTGTACGTTAATTGTTAACACAATGCTGTACAGTACAGACGTGCAAATGTAATATACAAATTGACCTAGACTTATGTAGGAATAGGAAGTAATATGATTGTTTAAATTTTTTCGCAAGAATTTTTAAATTGCTACGGTGGCTGCATTCTAAGGGTTCTTACATACCTTTAAGTAAATAAGTTGTGAAAACAATGAGTATAATCATATTTTCCTTGCTTAAGCAACAAAAATCGATAGACAAACCACACATGACATGAATGTCATCTTCATTTAATTTGTTAATATATTCAGCAAACTTTCTGTTTCTAAGTAAATATATTTTTTAAAAACAAATAAATTAATGTTGTTCCTCTTTACCATGGAGCATATGCCAACTTCATTTAGCAAATACTATTAAGAAAATTAGTGATGATAATTATGTTCACATATCATAGCGATCATCACGATCAAGGCATCAAAGTAATTGATTCACATTAAATAAAAAGAAAGGTGCTTATAACGTTTAGCATAAACACACAATTTTTTGGCTTGTATATTTTGCATATTTCCTCATGAATTATGTACCTTAAATTTCAATATAATACAAGATACAAGGTTTATATAAAGACAGATTGGTATTTTTTTTTATACTGTAAAGTCAAGAAAAAGTTGAGAAGAGTGCTAGGTGTTATTGAAGCTACAGAATCCACAGACATACCGGTTAGATGAACGTTAATCGAAAATTAGTATGTTAACAACCCGTCCTCGTCTCTTTCAGTATTGTGAGTGGTTAATAAATAGACGTATAGTTACCGGCTAAACTCTTGAACACACCTCGTATGTCGATGGAAGAATTCAATGTATAATCTAAAAATGTTTACGTAGTTGCTATGACAGGTGCCGGCAGTGCTTTGTTTAGTCCTGAGAGAGTCATAAGTATGCTGGCTTCCATAAATATGTAGACTATTAATTTTTAAACTTCCCCTAGTAAATAAGTTTCGAAGTATATGCATATCTGTAGGTGTGACTGTACGGAAGCGATACGCACAGAGCCAATCTAAATCTACTGCGCGTTTTTGGAAGTGAGTCTAACAAAAGCATACTACGGGGCATTGTTCATTGAATAATTCATATCATATTGAGATCTCACTGTCTCACATAAAGCATAATATTGTCGCTAGTTGTTTATGATATTTTGAAACGCGACAATTTGATACTAAATGAGAACATCATAATTTAATATCAGGACATAAGGTGTAATAAGGTTAAAGTTTGAAAATAAAATGTGTAAAAACCACTGCTTTTGTTATTAAAAATACGAGTATATACATTTGTTATCTCCGTGTCAGAAGTACGAACGTTTACAATTTAAACGGTAATCGTTATAATTAGTCACCACGACATACGGGGTAATGTCCGAGAGCCACCATACCGAGACTCACCGAATCTCTTGACGTGTACGTCTCTGTTAAAAGAAACTGTTCTCTTCGGTTCTTTCGTTTCGTTTTCGGTTTTTACGTTATTGCCATCTTCAGGTTTGTCTGTGGCCCCGGTTTCATCTGTCATTTGTTTATTGGCACCGTTTCGCACGGTATCGTTGACGGTTACTTTTACTGATGTTTCGTTATCATCGGTATTATCTGTAAACATTTGTTAATGTGAAACATACTAAAGGAAATGTATTTTTGTTTCGTTGCCTTTCCAAATGTCAGATATAACTGCCAAATTATTAAAATGCTCATTAGTTGAGTGGTCACGACTAACAGTTAAAAAAGTCATTTAAGTAATTTGTCGCTTAAATGACTTATTATTCGTACATTGAAGGCAACATTAGATAAAAGAGAAAAGATACTCAACCTACTCTGAGTCGTGATAATGCAATGACTTCAATAATAATTGAAATTATTAGAAGTCCATTACTTGTAAACGTGGCATTATCTTAGTTACTTCAAACTGAGTACTAGTACATTCTATAAAAGAAAAAGTTGCTGTTTTTAATGTGGTATGCCGCTAAACAGATTAAAAAAAGCTTAAGTACGTGAAGCGTAAGTTACATTTGATTTCGTCCAGTGATTCTTAATGTGGACTATAGAATTAATTGTGATTTGCAAAACAAAGTTTTCAAAACAGGCATCAAGATAACCTTTGCTTATCTTTAGATAGCTATACTCTCGTACTCAACGAGAATGTGTGATGAATAAACTACTACAATGATTAGTCTTCTCTTAATTGGTACTTCTATTGAGAATACATAATATACATATGTATCTACTTTTAGTGTTGCATCAAAATCAACAAGATCTCAGATATCTTTATGAAATATACCAAAGTGATCAGGAAAATTTGCAAGTTAGAATTGGACTTTAGATGATTAAAAGTAGACGTCCGGATTATCCACATAACAAGATATTTGCAGTGTAAGGTTAGGCAGACATCGGAATTTACGAGGCTAAGGGTCTGCGGCCCTACCGCGATAAACGAAATTCGTAAATTTCGAAGATTTGTCTCTCTCACTCTAATGAAGTCTTCGTTTGAGTGACAGAGAAAAATCCTCGAAATTTTCGAATTTCGATTTTCGCGGTAGTAGGCCGGTTTCACCATCTTCGAATAAAATATATGTCTGAAAAATATTACCTGTCCTTTTCTTTTATATGCCTGGGGAAAAGGATGCTGATAATTTTACCTCATATATTTATACGAGGATTGAAGAAGCCCGTAAATTAGTTGTTCATAAATGAATTTGATGGTATTGAAATGACATCGATCAAACCAGTCAATAATAATCTTATTGATGATTTCATCATCTGCTACTATTTTTATTTCATCTAGCCCCCAAAATTTCGATGAATGGTTATCTATTAGAGTAATGTTAGTAGTTGATTTACCTGACTATGTCTGTGGTAGCATCAGCTATGCTACGCTCGTAGTATTGGTAACTTCAGTCTCATCTTGTGATTTCCTGAAACAAGATTAAAAAAAAAATAAGAATAGAGTATAATAAAACAATTATTTATTAGTACACTTCGTAATCACCGATTAAACACACAAAGTAAATATACTAAGAAAACATAAATAAACAAACACACAAAATGGTAACAATATGTCTTTATGAGTGAAAAGGACAAATAATACTTAGTGGCTTGCTAAGTTAGGAGTTAGGAGACGTTTAATAATAAGGGGGTAACAGTTTAAGAAAGTTTATGCTGTTCTAAGGTCTCCCTGTAGACAAACTGTCTTAACATAGTTTAACGGCTGTTAACATCGTTTATAAATAAATATTAAGTTGTATTTTTAACAAATAAATAAATTAGTCTAGGATATCGATTTTTACAGGGTGTTTCCGTGGTCGTCATCCCAACTGTGAAATATGTGTTAAGATGGTCTTTCTGAACAAGATTTCCCATGGAACAAATATGAATATCGCGCAAAAAAAATAACTGATTTCATATCGACCAATGCGGAAGTGTTTATAATTTCCAGTCTCGTTTCATAATTATGTAAACACATAAAGAAAACATTTGTATGGAGAAATGTATACATATTAATGAACTGGAACTTTACTAGTCGTAAAAAAAGTACGTCCGTTCATATAGGTCCCATGGGAAACATTGTTCAGAAAGACCATCTTAACCCGTCTTTCACAGTTGGAATGACGACCACGGAAACACCCTGTATATATTTACCGTAAAACGGGATAAATAGGAATGACGGGGTAAATAGGAATGTAGAGTAAACTGGTCTGTCAGCCCAGGATAAACAGTCCAGTTAAGAACAGCAGATTTTTTAATATGTGTTATTCTAAACTGGTTTGTCTACTAAGCTATGAACTACGGGCTATAAACACGAACAAAAGATACGCACTCCCGTGTAAATAAAAGAGACACGGCGTTACTCGCCCGGCTATCAGCTATCAACGCTGGGCATGGGCACGGCGAGTATCGCCGTGTCTCATTTTTTTACACGGGAGTGCGTATCTTTTGTTCCTGTTTATAGCCGATAGTTACTAGCTTTGTAGCTCGCGGTGAGTCCAGTGCCTCACACACCAGTTTACTCTACATTCCTATTTACCCCTTTTTACGGTACCATTTTGACACGATACGAAATGGTACTAAAATCTTCGGACTTACTTCCCAGCTGACACCTATGACATAATCAATAGACGAGTTTGAAGCCAACTTTACGATATGACAGAAAGGTTCATCAGATAGCGATCTTCTGTCTAGGTTCGTCAATTACAACACTCGCGGTCGGCGAACTGATGCACTCTAAATTGTTATAGAGCTCATGGTGAGGCATCAAAAATAAATATTATGGAAGAGTGGAAATTGTAAGATCACAGAGCTTTTCAATAACTTTACATACGAACTAATCTTTTATAGGAATTAACAACTACAAATTAATTATTTTAAGAACTAATAACCTAACAACTTTGCTTAGGAAACAATTGTTCCGCATATTTGCATTTCTGTTTGTCCATCTTCATCCGTTCCTTGGTAAATAATTCTCACTGGTTGACTCAAATGTTTTCAAAATTGATTTATAATTGAAGGGTCCACGGAAAGAACATGTCTAGTCAATTCAAATTACAGAAGGAAAAACAAACCTTACTTTTAACAGAATAAGGTGTGAATTTGCGCTGATTTTTTTAAGCACTGGACATGTTTTTTCCGTGGGCCTTTTAATTGCGAAATCCTTTAATATTGACAACAAGAAATTGTCTAAGATTGTAACTGGTATTTAATATAAACTATCAAAACGATTTGGCACAGCATTTACAGCTTTTAATTACACGCGACGTAGATTAAGATTCGTTTAAAATATGCTTTGATATCATCTTAACGTAACGGCAATAACACTTAGTACGGACTCTCCAATGTCATGTTGTAAGACATTGATTGTTATGACATAACTGCCATGTGGGCAGTTGGGAACTTGCATCATGTCCGTCAAACACTGACCACTTAAGGTGCATTTAAACTAAACGAGCATTCGCTCATTCTGTCCCCCACTCTACGAAATCAACGAATTTCGACGAATCACGTTTTGTGTAACGAACGAATTTCGTAGAGTGGGGGATAGAATGAGTGAACGCTCGTTTGCAAATGCTTGTTTGGTCTAAATGCACCTTTAGTAGATGAACGACTTAGTTCGCACTTGCGATCACTTGTGTAAAAAATATTCTTTATTTTTTTACAAATAAAAGCGTGTAATACATATAAGTGTAGGATCGGAACGTAAGAAGATGAGTGGAACGGAGCGTTTGTGTGAGAGTAGGAAGGTAGATGGTGCGAGAGGGACGGGAGAACGATTTGAACGGTGAACGAACAAACGTGGTGAAGACGTAAAAATAATTAAGCTGGAGATGAAATAATAGTTATTTATTATACAAGGGTGCAAAGTTGTATTTTACCCGCGAGTATGAAATTGAAACACGAGCAAGCGAAAGGATTCTATAGTTGAACCACGAGCGAAGCGAGTAGTTCTAAAATAGAATCCTGAGCGCAGCGAGTGTTGTAACATACGAGAAGTAAAATACATTTGCACCCGTGTGTAACACAAAACTTTTCCCCTCACTATAGCGAGGAAACTCAAAAAAGGTAATTATTTGTTCACATTACAATCATCATCGGGTTAGTGATAATAATTTTCCAAATGCATCATGTATTTAATGCAAGATTTTGTCGCAGTAAACTTAGCACGAAAAAGTAAACGCAGCACGATTTTTACACATTCCTGTAGTTGCACACCAACGCCAATGCATTATTAAATCATTCTCATTCATTATTTTTACAAAATTATAACAGAACACCCTGAAAGTTGTTTAGTTTACTATTTTTATGCGTGTTCGAGTCGGTAAATAAAGATTATAACCTATAATATTCTTTGACAATGTTGACGTTGACATTTTCTGCGTTTTGTGATTGCATCTAGTCATCTTATCATCATTCACTAAAACAATTGTTACTTATGGAATTTTAGGATTCATATGTTAAAATCATCATATTATAAAAAGGTTTGTATTTTACACTAAATTCTCAAACAAATTATTTAATTATCATTAATATGGAACAATTTCCATGAGCATTTTACGTTTTGTTATTTCAAAACCAAGGTCATTACTTTGCCACACAAGTGAATAATATGCGTTTTTACACGTTCGTATTAAAGGATAAACGAGCACTTTACGAGCTAGTGAGGGGAAAAATAAATTAACGAAGATACGTATTTTATTCGGGTCCATATTGGCACTTATACAATTTTTTTTTCGAATATTTTTACTAATACCGTTTTTTACTCATAATCATCATTACTCAGAAAAAATTTTCTCATACTTTTTTTCTTACTAAAAATTATACTTCTACCTACAATATTCATAACGATTTTTATTTCGAAATTTTATCCTCCTAAGTCGTCAAGTAGATTAATCTATACATTCTATACTCATAAAGTTATTTGAAATAAATTGTTTATTTATAAACATTTCCCCATTAGGTTCACTCTGTTGTGGTATAATTCTTTTATGAATAACATAAACTATGTAGTCATAATGGGCTTTGTGCAGAAACTGTTGTGACATACTCAACTTTAGCATATTTCTTTGTGGCAGATTTCGAGTTGTTCGAATATTATTCGAGCATAATTTCGATGCTCCTATTTATGATGAGGCATAATCTGGATGTGCATAAAAAGTATCGGAATAGTTTGTTTTAGCATAACAGAGAAGGAATAATTACAACCTCTCAATATAATCGAGGTAATAGTAATATTCTATACGTTACTTACTGTGTTACTCCCGCCTTAGTCTTCTAACCTAACCTAAACCTAAAAAAAAAATTACCTCGAAAACTAAGGCGGGAGCAAAGCTCCCGCCTTAGTCTTCTAACCTAACCTATCCGAGTCGGATCTGCCCCGGAAGGTTTTGTTCGCTCGCTTCGCTCGCTCACTGCAGAAATTTTCACCCTCACAGCAAATTCTGCCTGACGTAAAAGGCAAGTTTCGAACCTACATGCCCAAAAAAAAAATGCAAATCTAATTTCTGTCTTATAACACTCGGCGTAATTAATGATATGCCAAGATAGTTTCGGACAAAATAATATTCGAAATATTGTTATTTAAGCCAAGTGATGTTTCTGTCTCATTAAGTTGATGCCAAAATAGATTATACCAAGTCTGTTATGTCCTAAGCGTTTCGGACAAAAAAAGTTTAGAGGGAACCCGTTTAGTACAGTACCTACTCTGCCACAACCTGATTTGTGCAGGTAGCTAGTTTACAGTAATAGTACGATTTATATTTAATTAAACAAAAATAATTCATACATAAAACCAGTACAGATAAAAATAAATACCTATAATATTAGAATATATAGCATAAAATAAGTATAGTGAAAAATTATATAAACATAAAAGTTAGTACTAAAAATATGTATGAAAAACAATATTATGAACATAAATAATTCTATGTGATGATGATTATGAACAAAGATTATTCTAAATACCGATCGTTATGAAGTTAAATTGTACAAGAAAAATTTTCGGGGTTCCAATAATCTAAGTTGCAATTTTATAAATACTTTGGCGCACCCATTTCATTCAAAGGCAAATCAGTAAGTATCGCACATAAAATCAAGCAATGGGGACTTGCACTGGACCTAGGTATGCCTAGGTGCAGTTGTTTAACGATTGAAAAAAATGATTTCAGTGCAAAGTTTCCGAGAACATTCTCTATAGCAGTTTCGCAACTTATAAAACTTCTCGGTACATTGCGAGTTGAGCTACCGGGCATTGCATAAGTGCATTTACATGTTCAACATGTCCGACAGATTGCAAGGCGATTAAACGAGTAAGGGATTTGTTGCACATTCTAATTTAGTTACTTGGCTTCGAGTTAAGCTACTGTCGGTTTTATGTTGCAAGTGACAGTAGAATATTGCTTGACAGGTGCTGAAACCAATTTCCTTTTAGGCACTGGTCTCACCGCGAGCTACGAAGCTATGAACTGTGAGCTATAAACACGAACAAAAGATACGCACTCCCGTGTAAAAAGAGACACGGCGGGATAGCTAGCTGGGCGAGTATCGCTGTGTCTCTTTTATTTACACGGGAGTGCGTATCTTTTGTTCATGTTTAATAGCCCATAGTTCATAGCTTACTTAGTATAATTTATTATTTTATAAAAAAAACCCAACCTAGGGTGCCGCCGGCAACGTGGCTGGCCCAAGCTGCCGGTGGTTAAGGCCGCAGAGAGAGGAACCGACGGACTATCCGCGCCGTGTCCAGGATTACCGCCGCGCTGCATCTGACCCTTGATCCAGCCATCTAGCGAGAGACTCTTTAGATGTTGGTCGAGACTCTTCGCTATTAAACCGTTCGGTGTGACGACTATCGGGACTATGATCGTCGAGTCAACATCCCACATGGCGGTTATCTCGTGGGATAAGTCTAGGTACTTACTGGACTTGTCCTTCTCGGCCTTTACGAGATTCAGGGGAGATGGTGACGTCAACGAGCACAGCCCGGCGCTGCGATCGATCTATCAGCACGATATCAGGGTGCTTAGCCAAGTTGCCAATCGCTAGCGCTTCATCGTCAATCGTAAGCGAAAGGCAGCTAACTGTCTTTGTCGCACTAATATGAAAGAGTGACAGAGAGGGAAAACTACGGTACGCTACTAAGCGCTAGCGATTGGCAACTTGGCTGCTAAGCATTGGCTACATTATTCCTGTCCGTGATGATAGGTCGTTTATTATTATTATTATTTCTTGTTATTCAGACAGACAGTTGAGAAAAATGTCTTACCAGTCTTTAGTTTCATAGGAAACTGGATGTTCCATATTGGTGATAAGTATTATAAGTATCACCAATACTGGTACATCGTCAGGTGCCAAATACTCGTACCAAAGCCTTACGCGGCGCCCACAAGTGACGTCATCGCCAGCGTGACGTCACTGCCCAAAAAAGGTAATTATTTGTTCACATTACAATCATCATCGGGTTAGTGATAATAATTTTCCAAATGCATCATGTATTTAATGCAAGATTTTGTCGCAGTAAACTTAGCACGAAAAAGTAAACGCAGCACGATTTTTACACATTCCTGTAGTTGCACACCAACGCCAATGCATTATTAAATCATTCTCATTCATTATTTTTACAAAATTATAACAGAACACCCTGAAAGTTGTTTAGTTTACTATTTTTATGCGTGTTCGAGTCGGTAAATAAAGATTATAACCTATAATATTCTTTGACAATGTTGACGTTGACATTTTCTGCGTTTTGTGATTGCATCTAGTCATCTTATCATCATTCACTAAAACAATTGTTACTTATGGAATTTTAGGATTCATATGTTAAAATCATCATGTTATAAAAAGGTTTGTATTTTACACTAAATTCTCAACAAATTATTTAATTATCATTAATATGGAACAATTTCCATGAGCATTTTACGTTTTGTTATTTCAAAACCAAGGTCATTACTTTGCCACACAAGTGAATAATATGCGTTTTTACACGTTCGTATTAAAGGATAAACGAGCACTTTACGAGCTAGTGAGGGGAAAAATAAATTAACGAAGATACGTATTTTATTCGGGTCCATATTGGCACTTATACAATTTTTTTTTCGAATATTTTTACTAATACCGTTTTTTACTCATAATCATCATTACTCAGAAAAATTTTTCTCATACTTTTTTTCTTACTAAAAATTATACTTCTACCTACAATATTCATAACGATTTTTATTTCGAAATTTTATCCTCCTAAGTCGTCAAGTAGATTAATCTATACATTCTATACTCATAAAGTTATTTGAAATAAATTGTTTATTTATAAACATTTCCCCATTAGGTTCACTCTGTTGTGGTATAATTCTTTTATGAATAACATAAACTATGTAGTCATAATGGGCTTTGTGCAGAAACTGTTGTGACATACTCAACTTTAGCATATTTCTTTGTGGCAGATTTCGAGTTGTTCGAATATTATTCGAGCATAATTTCGATGCTCCTATTTATGATGAGGCATAATCTGGATGTGCATAAAAAGTATCGGAATAGTTTGTTTTAGCATAACAGAGAAGGAATAATTACAACCTCTCAATATAATCGAGGTAATAGTAATATTCTATACGTTACTTACTGTGTTACTCCCGCCTTAGTCTTCTAACCTAACCTAAACCTAAAAAAAAATTACCTCGAAGACTAAGGCGGGAGCAAAGCTCCCGCCTTAGTCTTCTAACCTAACCTATCCGAGTCGGATCTGCCCCGGAAGGTTTTGTTCGCTCGCTTCGCTCGCTCACTGCAGAAATTTTCACCCTCACAGCAAATTCTGCCTGACGTAAAAGGCAAGTTTCGAACCTACATGCCCAAAAAAAAAAATGAAAATCTAATTTCTGTCTTATAACACTCGGCGTAATTAATGATATGCCAAGATAGTTTCGGACAAAATAATATTCGAAATATTGTTATTTAAGCCAAGTGATGTTTCTGTCTCATTAAGTTGATGCCAAAATAGATTATACCAAGTCTGTTATGTCCTAAGCGTTTCGGACAAAAAAAGTTTAGAGGGAACCCGTTTAGTACAGTACCTACTCTGCCACAACCTGATTTGTGCAGGTAGCTAGTTTACAGTAATAGTACGATTTATATTTAATTAAACAAAAATAATTCATACATAAAACCAGTACAGATAAAAATAAATACCTATAACATTAGAATATATAGCATAAAATAAGTATAGTGAAAAATTATATAAACATAAAAGTTAGTACTAAAAATATGTATGAAAAACAATATTATGAACATAAATAATTCTATGTGATGATGATTATGAACAAAGATTATTCTAAATACCGATCATTATGAAGTTAAATTGTATAAGAAAAATTTTCGGGGTTCCAATAATCTAAGTTGCAATTTTATAAATACTTTGGCGCACCCATTTCATTCAAAGGCAAATCAGTAAGTATCGCACATAAAATCAAGCAATGGGGACTTGCACTGGACCTAGGTATGCCTAGGTGCAGTTGTTTAACGATTGAAAAAAATGATTTCAGTGCAAAGTTTCCGAGAACATTCTCTATAGAAGTTTCGCAACTTATAAAACTTCTCGGTACATTGCGAGTTGAGCTACCGGGCATTGCATAAGTGCATTTACATGTTCAACATGTCCGACAGATTGCAAGGCGATTAAACGAGTAAGGGATTTGTTGCACATTCTAATTTAGTTACTTGGCTTCGAGTTAAGCTACTGTCGGTTTTATGTTGCAAGTGACAGTAGAATATTGCTTGACAGGTGCTGAAACCAATTTCCTTTTAGGCACTGGTCTCACCGCGAGCTACGAAGCTATGAACTGTGAGCTATAAACACGAACAAAAGATACGCACTCCCGTGTAAAAAGAGACACGGCGGGATAGCTAGCTGGGCGAGTATCGCTGTGTCTCTTTTATTTACACGGGAGTGCGTATCTTTTGTTCATGTTTAATAGCCCATAGTTCATAGCTTACTTAGTATAATTTATTATTTTATAAAAAAAAACCCAACCTAGGGTGCCGCCGGCAACGTGGCTGGCCCAAGCTGCCGGTGGTTAAGGCCGCAGAGAGAGGAACCGACGGACTATCCGCGCCGTGTCCAGGATTACCGCCGCGCTGCATCTGACCCTTGATCCAGCCATCTAGCGAGAGACTCTTTAGATGTTGGTCGAGACTCTTCGCTATTAAACCGTTCGGTGTGACGACTATCGGGACTATGATCGTCGAGTCAACATCCCACATGGCGGTTATCTCGTGGGATAAGTCTAGGTACTTACTGGACTTGTCCTTCTCGGCCTTTACGAGATTCAGGGGAGATGGTGACGTCAACGAGCACGGCCCGGCGCTGCGATCGATCTATCAGCACGATATCAGGGTGCTTAGCCAAGTTGCCAATCGCTAGCGCTTCATCGTCAATCGTAAGCGAAAGGCAGCTAACTGTCTTTGTCGCACTAATATGAAAGAGTGACAGAGAGGGAAAACTACGGTACGCTACTAAGCGCTAGCGATTGGCAACTTGGCTGCTAAGCATCCTGGCTTATTGGCTACATTATTCCTGTCCGTGATGATAGGTCGTTTATTATTATTATTATTTCTTGTTATTCAGACAGACAGTTGAGAAAAATGTCTTACCAGTCTTTAGTTTCATAGGAAACTGGATGTTCCATATTGGTGATAAGTATTATAAGTATCACCAATACTGGTACATCGTCAGGTGCCAAATACTCGTACCAAAGCCTTACGCGGCGCCCACGAGTGACGTCATCGCCAGCGTGACGTCACTGCCCATGTAAGGTATCGACAATGAAGCGAGTCTGCAATGGTAGGTGTCGGAACATCGGACATGAGACAATAAGAATTGTGATAGTTGGTTTAATAAAAAGTTACACTTTGTGACATTTTTTGGTACATTTTGCTACTTAAAAAAACCTGTACAGTTATAAATAATAAGTTATTAGTAGTCTGTCGGACGGAGGACGTAGGAATATTCATAATTCAAATCTCTGTTTAAGTTTAAACCAATGGGACGCTACATGTGTAGACACCCTCGCGCCGTCCCACCTTCCAGGTACTAGCAATAGTGCTGGCCGTGCTGCATCCACAGCGGAGGACCTCAAACGCCGCAAATATGCAACCCTTGGCAGTGGCTATATGTTTGAGGCGTTTGGGGTCGAAACGCTGGGGCCTTGGGGACCCAATGCGCGTCGTCTCTACAGAGACATAGCCTCACGCCTAATCGATGCCACTGGTGACCAGAGGGCTGGTCAATATTTCGCTCAGCGAATAAGCATTGCCATACAACGTGGCAATGCGGCCAGCCTTCTGGGCACACTGCCCATTGGCAGCGATTTGGGCGAGATTTTTTATTTGTAGGTTCTTTTACTTTATATGTATTTTTTTTTATATTATTGATTATTTTATATAAGTAGTGTTAAATTAATTGTGTCATCGTATGTACTATTCTGAAATAAATATTAATTTGTTTAAAAAAAAAACAACATTAATAAATATGAGATATGATTTTTTATATTTCAGAAATGTTATTTAATAGTAAAGTTATTATTTACCTAGGTATCACTTTTCGGTGAAGAATAACATCGATGGTCAGAAAACTGTACTTTCCCATCAACGTTTCGATTCTTTATTTGGGACAGCCAAAATAACAGTCACTTTCGTAAAAAATAATATGCCAAGCCTGCTGTGCCGACGGGACGATGATTAATATATGATTGAATTAATCAACCGCTTTTATGTATCTACCTATATTATTTTTTGCATAATCTTACTTGTAATCTTATCGTTACGCTCATACAAAATTAAAATTTAAAAGTAAAACTAGATTTTACGCTTAAATATGCTTTTCAATTGTTATATTTAGAAATAGGTACGTATTTTTTTCAAGCATTCGCAATAAATTCTTAAGGTGCATTCAGACCAAACGAGAATTCGCTATTCTATCCCCCACTCTACGAAATTCGTTCGTTACACAAAACGGGATTCGTCGAACTTCGTTGATTTCGTAGAGTGGGGGATAGAATGAGCGAATGCTCGTTTGGTCTAAATGCATCTTTACGTAGCCTAGCCTAGCCATGATGCCAAATGCAACATAAGAGGTACGGAGACCGAGTGATGAATGTGATGATGCACACATTTTCTGCAATCCAAATAACCTTACACGTAAGCGGGTACCAGGAAATCAGAGGTGCAAAGGATGCCAAGTAAAGGCCGGTAGCGCCTTGACGCTTCCTACGTACACCCACAACGAAATAATACATTATTGCCGTGTTACGAATTAAAACATTTTATAAGTGAGTCAGAATTATAGGAATTTTAAGTATTAACTATAACGCGTTGTATTGTTAGTGATACAGTGTGAGGTACAGTTAATACGATCGCGGACACTAGTCATAGGAAACAAAAATAGATGGTGTTTCGCCACTGAGTTAAGTAAGTTCAATGCAAAAATTCACACAACCTATTCGAATACGGGTCTTTTCTTCCCTGCTAGGAGGGATCAAAGTGGCACTTTTCTGTTCAAGGACTTTCTATTGCCAGCATAAAAAAAATACAATGAAATATGAAAATAAACAGTAAGTTCATAATTGATAAAAATTCTCGATTATTTGCATAAATATTAAATATGTGGTATATCTTTTATTTTTCTCATAGGTGGTGTGAAAAGCAGTATGTGTCACATGGTATCAAAATTATTTCGTCTTGGGCGTTAACGCCTGAATCCTTCATTACGCTCAGGATTCAATACACGCCCACGCCGGAAATATACTATTTTGATCCCTTGTGACACAATTATTGTTCACAAAGTTCCGTTTCATTTTTCTACATTTTGTAAACTTCCGTTTATGAATCTAAATAAGAGCAAATTGCAAAAAAAATTACATAGTTAAGGCTTTAATCAAAACAAAAATCACGATCACGTTAAGGTGCATTTAGACCAAACGAGCATTCGCTCATTCTATCCCCCTCTCTACGAAGTCAACGAATTTCGACGAACGAATTTAGTTTTGTGTACCGATCGAATTTCGTAGAGTGGGAGGTTAGGACAGCGAATGCTCTTTTAGTTTAACCGCACCTCAATAGAAAATAAGAATTTTCCTACTTCCTTCACAAAGCCACACTACACTGGTGCCTCATCGCCCACAGCTGATTGAACAACCTGGGCGCACGCATACATCATACGTTATCGGGCAGGTGCAAGCCAGCAGTGTTATTCACTAAGGAAACCGCCTTGCTGTCAGCGCTGTGTCAGCGCTGCGGTAGCGTCGAGTCTAAAAATGGTATTCACTAATGCACTTTAACGTTTAAACGACACTAGCGCTCGGCGACGAATGCGGCGTGAGCTGCAGTGTTATTCACTAAGGAAACCGCCTTGCTAACTAGTCCATTATATTACGGCAACGTATGTATGGGAAAAGTTCACATTCGGATACCAGCACCAAATTTTAGTATGTTGTTAAATATGTCATTCTGTATCCAAAACTGTCGGGAGACACTCTCTCAAAGGTCAAGGTCACCAGTAATGACGTCCTCAAAATGGCTGCTGCCTAATTTTGAAAAGCGCTTATTTGTTCCTCAACCGCCCAACATACACCATTGTGTGTAGTATCAATTGAAAGGTTATTAAATATGCTCTAACTTTGTCTTTTTGTGTTATAGCGTACATCTAAAAATAAAAAAAATATCGTGGAAAGAATAAAAATATTTTTTTACTCTTTTCGTACAATGTACATTTCATCAGGAAACAAGCGGTATTAGAAAAAAATGTTGTACAACATAAATGTAGCTAAACTATTATCCTAAAATAAACAGTTTAAATCATCGAAATCGGTTGAAAATAAACAAAGTTATGTCATTTTCTATATTCCGCGGCAAACGAATTTCGTACACGCGCCATCCGCCCGCCCGCCAGTTCGAAAATGCCGCCAGATAAAAACAAATTAAAAGACATAGGTACTTAGAGTAAGGTAGGAAAAAGGTAACAAATTGATAATAATAACTTCTAACTATCAATGAAAGAATATTATGTATATATATATTTCAAGGTTTTATTCTGAACAGTAAATTCTGGAGTAAGTTCCTTCACATACACAAAGAAGAGTGCAATTTAAAACGTTTTTTACGCATACATCAACATGGACAAGGCAAGTTCTTTCTTCTTTTTTCCAGCTCCAATCGCAGGGATCAATTTTCTTGTGGATAAGGCAAGGCACTCCGTCCATATCTTCGTTTGTTTGTAGCATGGCTCGCTTTAGATGTTGAGTCAGTTTCAGTGCATCTTTTGTTGGTGAGATGCTTTCAATACTCAATACTCAATCGTTTATTGCTTCTACACAGTTTACAAGGTATTATGTGTTTACCGCTATTTAGTTAGCTTTATTTTTAATGAAAACATTCCGTCTTGCTATAATTAATTGTTATATCATTTGTAGTCTCTCTGGACATTCGTCATCCAAGTGGTAGACGGTCTTCCTCTTTCCCTCTTTCCAGTAGCCATGGACAGATAGTTTATCACGACATGACTGTCCGGTCGGTGAAGGACGTGACCTTACCATCTTAGCTTATTTTTACAATCTTGAAACTAACCCTTACATTACATAAGTGGCGAACGCAGTCCTTGAGCGTGTCTCCGTAGACACGCTCCTGTCTATCGTAGCATACGATGTATGTGATAGAGTATTGAGTAAACTGAAAGAAATAGAACCGGAGAGAGAGTGGAAAGAGGGAACCACTTCTAGGCAAGCTAAAATGACGTGAGGAGAACCCGATACTTTACGAAGTTGGAAAAAATTGACTTGAGGATGTTGATCAGAATTATTTCGAGAAACAACACCCTCAACAGGTATCTTAAGGTGATGGGAATAAGTAATTAAGCAGCCTGTCCACATTACGGGAGAGACGAAACTAGTCAGCATGTTCTGGTAGAATGCATTTTAAGATACGCAGCGGCATTATGTGTTTGGCAGGTATCCCTGCAACTTATCGGTGTTCTTTCTCCTCACTCATGGACGTGTCGACGTCCATGAGTTCTTCCCTGGGCTAGAAGAAAATAATGTGGTAACACAGCCGTGACATTAACCTACAGCTCCAGCAACGGGAAAAGGATGAATGAGCACACCAGATACTCGACAGCCCACTCGATTCCGGCCGAAACATAACATAACATGCGATGAAAAGCAATCAGAGACATATCAGCAATGAACGGATCGCATAAGAAATTAATCAAACTTACAGGCAAAGTCTCTTCAAACAAGCTAACGATCTTATCATCGTGTATCGAGAGCATGTAAATCCTTTCCAGGGCAAGCAACTCTAAACATCAAAGTTTCCGTCCCTCTAAAAAAACCCTCGCCCTCATGTATGGTAGTTATTTGTTTCAGCGGCGGCTGTGTGTAAAATAAAATTCTGGCATAGGTTTGTTCGCGTGAAGACGAGAGCATAGTCACGGAGGAAGAAGTGAGGACTTTACCTTTATATGTACAGATTACAGTTGTCATTCAAACGGAATATTCATTATTAGTTGAAACAATTCCGCTGTTACGAACTGATGTAAGCTGCTTGCCCCGGAAAACGATTTCCGTGCTCAGTATCGTGCTTTATATTGTTAGCTTGTGTGAACAAACTTTGCCTGTAGGTAAGTTTGATTATTTTTTTATGCGATCCGCCCATTGCTGAAATATCTGGGATTGCTTCTAATCGCATACTTCGTTTGCTACGATGGGCAGGAGGAGTCGCGCTCACGGCCAGAGTTCACAACAAGCATGTAACGAGGAGTTTCAAGGTTGTAAAAATAAGCTAAGATGGTAAGGTCACGTCCTTCGCTGACCGGACAGTCATGTCGTGATAAACTATCTGTCCATGGCTACTGGAAAGAGGAAGGCCGTCCACCACTTGGATGACGAATGTCCAGAGATACTACAAATTATATAACAATTAATTATAGCCAGACGGAATGATCTCATATGAATATAAAGCTATCGAAAGCATCTCACCTTAATTTATGATGTCACCAACTAAAGATGCACTGAAACTGAATCAACATCTGAAGCGGACCATTCTACAAACAAACGAAGATATGGACGAAGTGCCTTGCCTTATCCACAAGAAAATTGATCCCTGCTATTGGAGCTGAAAAAAAGAAGAGAAAGTATTTGTCTATATTCCAGTTCCATTGTGGAAAACGATTCCTGATGCAAGTGCTAGTTGCAAAGAACTTGTGCCTTGTCCAGGTCCACGTTGGCGTATGCGTAAAAAACGTTTTAAATTACACTCTTCTTTGTGTATGTGAAGGAACATGCTCCAGAATTTACTGTTCAGAATAAAACCTTGAAATATATTATACATAATATTCTTTTATTGATAGTTAGAAGTTACTATTATTCATTTGATACCTTTTTCTACCTTACTTTTTTTAATTAGTTTTTTTCTTAAATTATGTATTTTATTTTAATAACAACAGTATTTTTAAAACAACTAGTATTTGTATAATTAATTGGCTTTTAGTTCATATCTTATCAGTATAAATCATTTGCATAGTTTGGATGCAATTCACATTTTCGAACTGGCGGGCGGGCCATCCGGCGGGTGTATGGCGTTTGCCGCGGAATATAGAAAATGACATAACATTGTTTATTTTCAACCGATTTCGATAATTTAAACTGTATATTTTAGGATAATAGTTTGGCTACATTTAAGTAGTACAACATTTATTTCTAATACCGCTTGTTTCCTGATGAAATGTACATTGTACGAAAAGAGTAAAAAAAAATGTTATTCTTTCAACGATATTTTTTTTATTTCTAGATGTACGCTATAACATGAAAAGACAAAGTTAGAGCATATTTAACGACCTTTCGATTGATACTACACACGATGGTATACGTTGGGCGGTTGAGGAACAAATAAGCGCTTTTTGAAATTAGGCACTAGGCATTTTGATGACGTCATTACTGGTGACCTTGACCTTTGAGAGAGTGTCTCCCGGCAGTTTTGGATACAGAATGACATATTTAACAACATACTAAAATTTGGTGCTGGTATCCGAATGTGAACTTTTTTTCCGTAATATAATGGACTAAACAGCGCTGTGTCAGCGCTGCGGCAGCGTCGAGCCTAAAAATGGTATTCACTAATCCACTTTAAACGACACTAGCGCTCGGCGACGAATGCGATGTGAGCTGGAACTACACTGCGTCGAGAGTTACCGCCTACAGTTCGACGACGAGCTGTTCTATGTTAGTGAATTCCGTTTTTCGCAGCGCTGCGCTCTACGTCGAAGTGAAGGCTGTCTCGTCGTCGAGCTCGTTGACGAACGCAGCGTCGAATGTGTGAAAAAGAGAATAGCATAGCTGTAGCCGTATCATGAGCTCATCATCATCAGCCTATCTCAGTCCACTGCTGGACGTAGGCCTCTCCTATCAACTATGCGTATAGACGCATTAGGAGGTAAATGCCCATAATCACCACGCTGGGCAAGCGGATTGGCGATCGCAGTAACGTGTCTACTATGATGACGCTGCTGCCCATCATCAATATTTTGTCAAATAATGGGCAGTAACACTTCAATCCCTTAGTCGACAGTTTTGTATTTTTCCCTAAATTCTTAAACGATTAATTCGAATAGTAAAATACTTCATGAGTATTTTACGTTTTGTTATCTGCCAAATTAATGCTACTTAGCGCTACGTTCCAAGGTCTTTACTTTACTCACCAGTGATTAAAATGAATGAGCATTCGCTCATTCTATCCCCCACTCTACGAAATCAACGTATTTCGACGCATTAGGTACGTTTTGTGTAACGAACGAAAATCGTCTAAGTTTGGTCTAAATCCACCTAAAAAGGATAAACGAGCGCTTTACAAGCTAGTGAGGCGAAAAGTATTTTAATAAATCATATTTATTAACCCTTTTTGCGCGTAACGTGTGGCCGGCGGCGCGAGCGCATAAATCTTGCCGCTTTTAATTATCGATCGCGCGATCGATGGCGCGATTACCTTCGTTCATAGTTTATACATCATTGACGTTTTACTCGCTTTTGAAAAAAAAGTACGTGTGACCTGTTTGTAGCGATTATTTTAAGAACTAAGATAAATGTAAAGGAGAAGAAGTGTAAGTTGGTGAATATTCAGCGTGTTTGGGCTGGTCCATTAATCAATTTTTTGGCCTATTTTGGACCCCTCCCTCCCCCCATGGTGATATTTGGTGATATTTTCAGGACCCCCCCCCCCCTCTAGCCAATATGAAGTGTAATTTTTTACCAACGTTTTTTTAATAAAATTTGTTCCGGGTTTGACATCTGGTTATATTTTAAGTGATCTTAAAGAAAAGTATTTTTTTATTGTTATTTACTAGCTATAGTGCTGTTCAGCAGAGAGTAACAAAAAAATACACGTGATTTATCCGATGAAACTATGGTGATAATTGGTACTTTTTTATTGACTCCCCCTAATGACGTGATTAATGGACGGGTGCGCCAAAGTATTTATAAAATTGCAACTTAGATTATTGGAACTCCGAAAATTTTTCTTATACAATTTAACTTCATAATGATCGGTATTTAGAATAATCTTTTTTCATAATTATCATCACATAGAATTATTTATGTTCATAATATTGTTTTTCATACATATTTTTAGTACTAACTTTTATGTTTATATAATTTTTCACTATACTTATTTTATGCTATATATTCTAATGTTATAGGTATTTATTTTTATCTGTACACTGGTTTTATGTATGAATTATTTTTGTTTAATTAAATATAAATCGTACTATTACTGTAAACTAGCTACGGTACTGTACTAAACGGGTTCCCTCTAAACTTTTTTTGTCCGAAACGCTTAGGACATAACAGACATGGTATAATCTATTTTGGCATCAACTTAATGAGACAGAAACATCACTTGGCTTAAATAACAATTTTCGAATATTATTTTGTCCGAAACTATCTTGGCATATCATTAATTACGCCGAGTGTTATAAGACAGAAATTAGATTTGCATTTTTTTTTGGGCATGTAGCTACATGTTCGAAACTTGCCTTTTTCGTCAGGCAGAATTTGCTGTGAGGGTGAAAATTTCTGCAGTGAGCGAGCGAAGCGAGCGAACAAAACCTTCCGGGGCAGATCCGACTCGGATAGGTTAGGTTAGAAGACTAAGGCGGGAGCTTTGCTCCCGCCTTAGTCTTCGAGGTTATTTTTTTTTAGCAACCTAGAAAGTACTCAGCTCAGTAACACAGTAAGTAACGTACAGAATATTACTACTACCTCGATTATATTGAGAGGTTGTAATTATTCCTTCTCTGTTATGCTAAAACAAACTATGCCGATACTTTTTATGCACATCCAGATTATGCCTCATCATAAAGGAGCATCGAAATTATGCTCGAATAATATTCGAACAACTCGAAATCTGCCACAAAGAAATATGCTAAAGTTGAGTATACCACAACAGTTTCTGCACTATTATGACTACATAGTTTATGTTATTCATAAAAGAATTATACCACAACATAGTGAACCTAATGGGAAAATGTTTATAAATAAACTTTATTTCAAATAACTTTATGAGTATAGATTAATCTACTTGACGACTTTAGGAGGATAAAATTTCGAAATAAAAATCGTTATGAACATTGTAGGTAGAAGTATAATTTTTTGTAAGAAAAAAAGTATGAGATAAAATTTTCGGAGTAATGATGATTATGAGTAAAAAACGGTATTAGTAAAAATATTCGAAGAAAAAATTGTATAAGTGCCAATATGGACCCTTAATGGACAATCCCTTTACAGCAGACGCGGATCCAGGACTTCGTCCAGGGGGGGGGGAGGGTGCATCGCCCTATGATATGATAGTATTTTATACTTCAAACAGCACCTAGGTATACCTAAGTCGAGTGTCAGGGGGGCGAGTGCCCCTATTTGTGATCGAGGGATGACGAATCCGAGCGGTTAAAACACGCCTAAGAGAAATCGCCCAAGTAGAGTTGCAAAGTGTCCGTCATTTTCGATAACTGACCGGCGAATATTATAAATGACCGGTCATTCATTAATGCTATCCGCCAATACCACAAAACTTTACAAGTGTACAAGTCTACAAAATTTACAAACTTTTTGTGTAGGAATTTATACAATTTTGTAGAATTCTGCCACAACGACCCGTGTGCTTGGCTCTATATACTACTAGCGACCCGCCCGCCCCGGCTTCCCACGAGTACTATACCTACATAAAAAACTTAATCTTGAATTACTCTACCTATAAAAAAAATCTCATCAAAATCTGTTCCGTAGTTTTAAAGATTTAAGCGTACAAAGGGACATAGGGATAGAAAAAGTGACTTTATTTTATACTATGTAGTGATATAGTGATAAATATTCAGGGTGGGCCAGTGATATCGTCACTATTCATCTCATTACTACCTGAAATTTAACGACCTAGATATGTAAAAAAGGTGTTATTTGATTCCTCTTATAAACGTTCATTCGAAATCATGTTCTGCAAGTATACTAAAGTACAAGAATTTCTCGTTTAAAGGTATAAGATAAATGTATTCCGTAATAACTCGGCCAGTGTCCGCGCAGGCCTTAAAAGGCCGCGTCCTTGCGCTATACAGCCCAACTACATTCTACCGCCGGCGAGCGGAGCCCTAGATACAGTCCTAATATGGCTTCGAAGAAAGTTATGGCTATCGGTGATAGTTATTTTAAATAGAAATAGAAATAACTTTATTCGTAACATACAACGAAATAGTACATTACGACACAAGTGCGAAAAACATGAAATTCGAAACGAGTGGCCATGTTTTAGAGCAGATGGCCCTCCGAAGTTTTGGACCTGACGTAAAATGACACACTTCTCGCACTAGAGCCTAAAAAAGGCACCATCTGTAGGTACTAAAAAAAAATTTTACAATTAAAAGCGAGCGAATGCTCATTCTATCCCCCACTCTACGACATCAACGAATCACGTTTTGTGTAACGAAGGAATTTCGTAGAGTGGGGGATAGAATGAGCGAGTGCTCGTTCGGTCTAAATGCACCTTTAGAAACTAAAATTAGACTTTATAATGGGTGATTGCGAAAAAAAGGAAATAATGAAAACAAAATTGAACGTGACGATTTTTGTGTTGCATTGTTAAATATTGTGTTACAACTTTTGACACTGAAAATGGGTGACAAAATCTAATTTTCTATTTTTTTTTATTTATTAAGGTTCACCAACAATTTTTGACATCAATGCATTTGTAACTTACTTGCTAATACATTCAAGACCAATTAAATGACAATAGTTTCGAGTGCCATCGGGCCTTCGTATTTGAAATGGAATATACTAATACGGCAAAAAGGCGTTCCCGAATATAATAATTCAGGTTACATTTCCCACAGTGGGCGACCACGACCTAACGAGTTTTTTTCATTCGTATTCCATTGAATTATTGCCAAAATTGCGAACAAAGGTTTATTAAAATTCCACGCCGCTCGAACAGCAATCTCAGACTTTATTATTGGGGCTGGTATTATGTACAACTCGTTCACATTAGCGAAAATAAGTTGTTTCATTCAATATTTAAATACGTTTTGACTACATCTACTTAAGTTAAGTCTAGCAATAATGTACCGACGAAAAGCTTCCAAAATAGAGAATTTTCTCATGGAAAGTTCTTGGTACATATTGATCTTCGCACATTTATTGCAAAGACTTAAACGTGTGTGTCGGCCGTGTGGTGACGGCAGTAAGAATACATTTGTCACCACCCCAACTCCTCCTTCGGGGGTCGTAAGAGTCGACTAAGGGATGAGTTGGGATGAGCATAGCGTAATAATCCTTAAGGGAGCTAGTAGTACGTAACGCAATTTAGGTAGATTTTTGACCCCCCCTCCCCCCCCTGTAACGCACCGTAACGTTCTTCTGTACCCCCCTCTCTAAGCGTTACGTAACACTCAAATGACCATTTTTACTTTTTTACCCTTAAGTCGCAAAAAGTTATATAGGTTGCCAACTTGCAAGAACAAACTATTAATAAAATAAGTAAAAAAAGTTTTAAGTTAAACGGTTTTTATTGCACCAAAAACTAGAAAATAAAAATTTGTTATAACTAACCGTAGATGCAACTTTCTGTAGATTACTCACGTGAAACTATTATCACTGTAGTTTTCCCAAGTCGGATGCTGAAAGCCACGTTTAGCCTCTATGTCAGTGGATTAAGCGTTACCTAATCGGAAACTCTTACCAAACTGAAATAAAAACGTGGGGCGTACGCAATTGTGATTAAGTCACTATAGTTATTTAAGAACACACATATAAATCAAGACAGCAATAGTGTAATAAGTTTTGTTTTGGCCTTGATAAAAGCTATTTACCTCTGTGGAAGTGATGGAACAGATGGATGATTAATTGCAAAATTAAAGCTACAATAACATAATTATTTTGAACTTGTATGTTTCTTTCTTCATAATAACGCCCCACGTTTTTATTTCAGTTTAGTAAAAGTTTCCGATTAGGTAACGCTTAATCCACTGACATAGAAGCTAAACGTGGCTTTCAGCATCCGACTTGGGAAAACTACAGTGATAATAGTTTCACGTGAGTAATCTACAGAAAGTTGCATCTACGGTTAGTTATAACAAATTTTTATTTTCTAGTTTTTGGTGCAATAAAAACCGTTTAACTTAAAACTTTTTTTACTTATTTTATTTTCAAGTTTTTAGTGCAATTGTTAAGTTAATTTCCGATACTATACCGATGTTGATTGTAATATGTAATACAATTATGCATGCTAAGTAGCGTTTATACTCTCGCGCTTTCATCACGAATCACGACACATATAGCTGGAGAGCCAGTGAACCCTGAGAGTAACGGTCTTCCTGTAAGGTTAGAAATTTGTATACTAACGGTTTATGGAATTCTAAGAGCAATAGCCATGACCTGGCAGGCGTCAGCCCTGCACGTCATCAGGCCCTTTATTTTTTGAACTGTTAAGTAAATTGGATTTCGAAACTTGTTTCTGTAAGTTTGAAAAATTTATAGGATAAAGTTAATTTATTGTACATCTTAAAAAAAAATTGACAGGCGATTACAATAAGCAGAAGTATATGACAGGTCAATTAGAAAATGCACAGTTGATGAGGTAAAATAAACTTCATCCTGTATACTCGAAATTTTTATATGTCTTCAAATAAACGTCTCGGAGTAAGTATGTGCAATGCCAGGCGGTTTTGAACAGCATAAGACCTTGCCAGGCGAGGGGACAGGTGCACCTCTTAATCGCACGCCCTTAGCAACTACTCTACTACTACTAGCGACTAACTAGCGATTACTCGCCTGTATTTTTTTTAAAGATGTAAGTACAATAAATAAACTTTATCTATTAAATTTTCAAACTTACAGAAACAAGTTAAGAAACCCAATTTACTTAACTGTCCCCTCGCCTGGCAAGGTCTTATGCTGTTCAAAACCGCCTGGCATTGTACATACTTACTCTGAGACGTTTATTTGAAGACATATAAAATTTCGAGTATACAGGATGAAGTTTATTTTACCTCATCAACTGTGCGTTTTCTATTCGATCTGTCATATACTTCTGCTTTTTGTAATCGCCTGTCAATTTATTTTTAAGATGTACAATAAATAAACCTTATCCTATTAAATTTTCAAACTTACAGAAACAAGTTTTGAAACCCAATTTACTTAACTGTCCCCTCGCCTGGCAAGGTCTTATGCTGTTCAAAACCGCCTGGCATTGCACATACTTACTCCGAGACGTTTATTTGAAGACATATAAAAATTTCGAGTATACAGGATGAAGTTTATTTTACCTCATCAACTGTGCGTTTTCTATTCGATCTGTCATATACTTCTGCTTATTGTAATCGCCTGTCAATTTATTTTTAAGATGTACAATAAATAAACTTTATCCTATTAAATTTTCAAACTTACAGAAACAAGTTATGAAACCCAATTTACTTAACTGTCTCCTCGCCTGGCAAGGTCTTATGCTGTTCTAAACCGCCTGGCATTGCACATACTTACTCCGAGACGTTTATTTGAAGACATATAAAAATTTCGAGTATACAGGATGAAGTTTATTTTACCACATCAACTGTGCATTTTCTAATTGACCTGTCATATACTTCTGCTTATTGTAATCGCCTGTCTTTTTTTTTTTTAAGATGTACAATAAATTAACTTTATCCTATAAATTTTTCAAACTTACAGAAACAAGTTTTGAAATCCAATTTACTTAACAGTTGAAAAAATAAAGGGCCTGATGACGTGCAGGGCTGACGCCTGCCAGGTCATGGCTATTGCTCTTAGAATTCCATAAACCGTTAGTATACAAATTTCTAACCCTACAGGAAGACCGTTACTCTAAGGGTTCACTGGCTCTTGGACTAATAATTATGTAAACGTAATGGACAGTATTTTATGTGTAACGGGAGGCGAATCCCTGCTGAATAGATATTTTTAGAAATCCGACACTATTTTTTTAAATTTAATATCTCGATTGACAAATAAAAACCAAAGGCTCGGCGTGGTTAATGTAAGGTTGAATGCCCGAAGTATCTCAAATGAACGTGGTATTCATACAATAAGTACCTTAGATAACAGAGATCTGACAATAAGGAATATATCAATCAATTTGGTTTATTGAGAATTTCAAGTTAAAATTTTTATACAAGTCGAATTTCGAGACTATAAAATATAAACTCATTCTCTGAGTCGACCAACCGGAGGACCGCAAGTCTGAGGGAAAGTGCGACGCGAACCGAGGGCCTAAAGGGTCAATCCATGCAATCTATCAACCGGAGGAACATAGGCCCGACGGCAATACGTGAATCCGAGAGACTCACACTCTCTGTATCAACTGGAGGACCGCAGGTCCGAGTGCACGTCCTACGCAAACCACCTGCGCTGTCAGCCTATCTACCGGAGGGCCGCAGGCCCGACAGCTGGCCCAACACGATTCACTCACGCTGTCACTCTATCAGCTGGAAGGCCGCAGGCCCGACGGCTCGCCCTACGCGATTCACTCACGCTGTCACTCTATCAGCTGGAGGGCCGCAGGCCCGACGGCTCGCCCTACGCGAACTACTCACGCTGTCACTCTATCTGCTGAAGGGCCGCAGGCCCGACGGCTCGCCCTACGCGAACCAGTCACGCTGTCACTTTATCAGCTGGAGGGCCGCAGGTCCGACGGCTCGCCCTACGTGAACCACTCACGCTGTCACTCTATCAGCTGGAGGGCGGCAGGCCCGACGGCCGCCCTTCGCGAACCACTCACGCTGTCACCCTATTAGCTGGAGGGCCGCAGGCCCGACGGCTCGCCCTACGCGAACCACTCACGCTGTCACTCTATCAGCTGGAGGGCCGCAGGCCCGACGGCTCGCCCTTCGCGATTTACTCACGCTGTCACTCTATCAGCTGGAGGGCCTCAGGCCCGACGGCTCTCCCTATACGATCCACTCACGCTGTCACTCTATCAGCTGGAGGGCCGCAAGCCCGACAGCTCGCCCTTCGCGATTTACTCACGCTGTCACTCCAACAGCTGGAGGGCCGCAGGCCCGACGGCTCTCCCTATACGATCCACTCACGCTGTCACTTTATCAGCTGGAGGGCCGCAGGCCCGACGACTCGCCCTACGTGAACCACTCACGCTGTCACTCTATCAGCTGGAGGGCGGCAGGCCCGACGGCCGCCCTTCGCGAACCACTCACGCTGTCACTCTATCAGCTGGAGGGCCGCAAGCCCGACAGCTCGCCCTTCGCGATTTACTCACGCTGTCACTCCAACAGCTGGAGGGCCGCAGGCCCGACGGCTCTCCCTGTACGATCCACTCACGCTGTCACTTTATCAGCTGGAGGGCCGCAGGCCCGACGGCTCGCCCTACGTGAACCACTCACGCTGTCAGTCTATCAGCTGGAGGGCCGCAGGCTCGACGGCCCGCCCTTCGCGAACAACTCACGCTGTCACTCTATCAGCTGGAGGGCCGCAGGCCCGACGGCTCGCCCTAGGTGAACCACTCACGCTGTCACTCTATCAGCTGGAGGGCCGCAGGCCCGACGGCCCGCCCTACGCAAATCACTCACGCTGTGAGTCTATCAGCCGGAGGGACGCAGGCGCGACGGCTCTCCCTATACGATCCACTCACGCTGTCACTCTATCAGCTGGAGGGCCGCAGGCCCGACGGCTCTCCCAATACGATCCACTCACGCTGTCACTTTATCAGCTGGAGGACCGCAGGCCCGACGGCTCGTCCTACGTGAACCACTCACGCTGTCACTCTATCAGCTGGAGGGCCGCAGGCCCAACGGCCCGCCCTTCGCGAACCACTCACGCTGTCACTCTATCAGCTGGAGGGCCGCAGGCCCGACGGCTCGCCCTACGCGAACCAGTCACGCTGTCACTTTATCAGCTGGAGGGCCGCAGGCCCGACGGCTCGCCCTACGTGAACCACTCACGCTGTCACTCTATCAGCGGGAGGGCCGTAGGCCCGACGACTCGCCCTACGCGAACCACTCACGCCGTCACTCTTTCAGCTGGAGGGCCGCAGGCCCGACGGCTCGCCCTACGCGAACCACTCACACTGTCACTCTATCAGCTGGAGGGCCGTAGGCCCGACGGCTCGCCCTACGCAAACCACTCACGCTGTCACTCTATCAGCTGGAGGGCCGCAGGCCCGACGGCTCGCCCTCTGCGATTCACTCACGCTGTTACTCTATCAGCTGGAGGGCCGCAGGCCCGACGGCTCTCCCTATACGATCCACTCACTCTATCGCTCTATCAGATGGAGGGCCGCAGGCCCGACGGCTCGCCCTGCGCGAATCACTCACGCTGTCACTCTATCAGCTGGAGGGTCGCAGGCCCGACGGCCCGCCCTACGCAAACCAATCACGCTGTGAGTCTATCAGCTGGAGGGACGCAGGCGCGACGACTCGCCCTACGCGAATCACTCACGCTGTCACCCTATGAGTCTATCAGCTGGAGGGCCGCAGCAATCACATACGGTACTAAACCGTGGTCGCTTACAGTGGGCCTCATAAGAAGGCTCAAAGTCACCCAAAGGGCAATGGAGAGGCCTATGCTAAGAGTCTCTCTGCGAGATCGGATTACAAATGAGACCATCCGCAGCAGAACCAAAGTAACCGATATAGCTCTTCGAATCGCTAAACTGAAGTGGGCGGGGCTCGTCGCGCGTGGAACCGATGGCCGTTGGGGCGGTAAGGTTCTCAAGTGGCGGTCACGTACCGGAAGGCGCAGCGTGGGTAGGCCCCCCACAAGGTGGACTCGTGACCTGGTGAAGGTCGCTGGATGCGGGTGGCACAGGGCCGGTCCTTGTGGCAATCTTTGGGGGGGCCTAATATATTCACCAGTGAACGTCTTTCAGCTGATATGATGATGATCATGATAATTAAATCCGTATGTTTCTACCAAATATCTAAAGCAGTACTGCAAAATCTACATATCGCTAAACTTAGCGGTTGTGGCAGGCTGTAACACTGGAGTATCAAATTTGAGGAGTTGGATGTTAGTATTAAATTCGCATATTTCTACTTAATATCTAAAGGACTTCTTTAAAATCAAGATATCGATAAAAGATAAACCTTGCGGTTATTGTAGGCAGTACTGCAGCATCAGGAGTGAGGAGTTGGAAGTCAAGATCAGGCTGTTAGGATTTGATTATGCCAATCATGCTATACTTTCATTTTCAAGTGTCTAACACTCTCGGTTAAGGTAAGCAGTACGTCTGCAGCATCAGGCTTTGAGGATACAAGGATACAAATATTATAATATTGCATTGTCATGGGGATTTGATAAGAGTTCCAAATTTTATTGATTTCGGTGCAGTAGAAGTGGTCGACAAATCGATCACAAGATTTGAAGCATCGACGACAGTTGATACGCGGTGAAGTTAATAAAAACCGTTTAAAAATGACGACCAGACTAATACAATCGAGGGATTCACCGTGAAACGTAACTGAAAAGGGTTGCCGATTTGGGAGTTTTGAAACACTGGTTTTTTACTTAAAAATATAATGTTAGGTACGTAACGTGTTGTAAGGAAAACCCCATCCCTGGGTGCTTAGCCAAGTTGCCAATCGCTAACGCTTAATCGTCAATCGTAGGTAAACGAAAGGCAGCTAACTGTCTTTGTCGCACTGATATGAAAGAGTGACAGAGAGGGAAAACTACGATACGCTACTAAGCGCTAGCGCTTGGCAACTTGGCTAAGCACCCTGTAACGCATCGTAACGTTTTACGAGACACCCCTCCCCCCCAAAATTGTGTTACGTAATACTTGAATGCCCGCTAAACTGTGAAATAATGTTCTCATAGCAACTTGCATGAGATGAAAATTTCTAGTAAATTTTGGCAATTTTCAGAATTTACATTGCTAGGTAAACCTTGTTGTATCTTTTTTTTATCTAAAATGGCGAAGATGGATAATTTGGTTTTTGTAGTGACAGCGGAGCCTTAGAGATTGTCCATTATTTAATCACGTCATACTGTATAGGGGGAGGGGGACTCAGTAAAAAATTACGTGTAATTTTTTGTTACTCTCTGCTAAACAGCATTATACCTAGCTAGTAAAGAAAAATATGTATACTTTTCTTTAAGATCACTTTTTAAATATGACCAGATGTCAAACCCGGAACAAGTTTTTATTAAAAAAATCGTTGGTACGAAATTACACGTCATGTTGGCTAGGTGGGGGGGGGGGGGTCCATACACCAAATATCACCATGGGGGAGAGAGGAGTCTAAAATCGTATGACGTGGACAAGCCCTTAGTAATAGGATCCCGTTTTGCCCTTTCAGTGCGGAACCCTAAAAAAACATTTAGCTTCTTATTTCGCAAAGCAGTTACTCCACTTCGTGCCCCGAATACGAGTTTAGAGGCATTGTTAAATCTACATAATATCGACTCCGGCGCATCTTGATCGCGCATTTCGTATGCGCAAACGCTGATAGGCTTCCAACTGCGTTCGACATGATGTCTCTCTTTCGCACTTGTGAATTAGTTCGTATTGTGTGACAGTGAGGGTACACTTCGAATATGGTTATGGTAGACCTTCAGATTTTGCCATCGTTTTGGCTAAGTCCAGCATATATTGATCTGCAAATCTATAATAGTTGTATAGAGTCCAGAGTCCCATTCGTTCTGGATTTTTTGTTTTTGATAATGTAGAGGCTGAAGACGAAAATCGATAAGGTGATCCCAAAACGTAAAAAATAAATAATGCATTAGCCGAAAATAAAAGCGAAATACGATTTTAAATTTAAAATAGCCTGTGAAGTTAAGCCTGATACTAAAAGTAAAGGTAGAGTTGTGGGCTTGCAATTTTGTAAGATGCCTAATATTAAGTTAAGACTTAGGCCCGGCCATGACATTGATCAGCATCAGGCGACCAGCGGCGAGCGAATCCATGAGTATGGTTTTCCGCTAAGCCGGTCGCCTTAGTTAGACCAATGTCGTGGCCGCAGCATTATTATTAGGGTAGTTCTATGCGATTATTCCGTCCCACAAAACAAGTCATTAGTGTCATTACCATTGCCAAATTATTGATGAACTGAGTATAAATAGTGGAGTTATTTTCGGTTATCTTGTCTGCTATTCTGGCATAATAGTCTCGTTTGCTCTTATAAAACGGATAAGTGGTGATGGTAAAATGAACAATAAAAACGCGTACAAAAATCGCATAGAAACATATAACCCTGATTAATCTAATTTCAGTACAGATGGCGTTTTATTAATGCGAGAAGTGTTTCAATTTATGTCAGGTCGAATCTGTACGGAAAAACGTCATACGTCGTACGATATAGATGCGAATAGTAAATTCGTAACATGTCGATTTAAAATACTTCCATACGTCTTAATTTATCGCTACACGTTTCGAAATTTCGTCACACTTGTATCGTAATACATTATTTTAACAACTTTGAAATTGGTTTACTAATATGTGGGCGAAAATTTTAAGGCACATTATCACTTCCCAAAGAATTATTCCCATAGTTTCATTTGGCAGAATCATCACACGGCAAACCAACGTTACGCAGACGTTTCTTTCGCATATTATCACCAGACATTACGATTTCCAGCATTTTTGGTGCAGTGTAGTTCAATTAAGGGATGTGAAGTAAGTTATTCGAAAGGAGATAGCGAGTTAAGGTTCATCTTTGTGTTACACCGTTTGTGATACGTTACAGCTAAAAATTGACCGCTGGATTCCTTTAACTCCTACATTTCGGTTTCCAACTGACCAAGATTTGTTGGATTTTGTTAATAACTACAAAAACGTCATAAATAAGTTGAAACAAGAAAAGCGTTGTTTGTTCATTAATAAAAAAATTGAGACATCTGATAATATAAGTAAAATGGTATGGCGCATTATAAACATTGAGACATGCAGAAAACATACTAAACCTAATCCTATTGAAGTATTATTAATGGCAACTACTGGATCTAGTTGCGGGCAAAAACAACTCGGTGATAAAATGAATGAATATTACATTAATTTAAATAAGTCAGTATCTAGGCACATACATTTGGAGAAGGCATTTTACTACTTAAAAGAGGCTACAAAGTTGGTAGTGTCAAAAATCGACACTTTTCTTTTAACAATTTCCGAAATTAAGCAATTATTAAAGTTAATAAAATCTAAGCAATCAACGGATTTTTATGATATGTCAGCCGACCTCATAAAGAAATTTCCCGATAATGTAATTGATATTTTTTGTGCTCTAATAAATCAGTGTGCTATTATTGGAAGATACCCTAGGTCGTTAAAAGTAGTTACCTCGTGTGTTCATAAGTTTTGAGACGAATTTCAAACCTCAAATTTAAAATAAAAACGTGCTGGCAGCTTGTCGTGGCTGTTTCAGGATTTGAAATTGGAACGTTTTAATTAAGAATATATATCTTTTTTCTTTTTATTGTCATTGTTTGTCAAAATGGCGGCTAAGAAACAACTTCGGTGTACTGTAGTTTCGTTGTATGAGGCGGGAAAAAAACCAATGGAAATTTTTAACGAATTAAAAAATATTGGAGCTAGCCGCAATTTTGTATACTATACTATAAAGCGGTATAAGGAGACCCAAAAGATTGATGATCGTCCAAGAACTGGCCGCCCGCGTTCTGTTAGGACCCCTGCGAACATAAAGATTATCAAAGAACGAATTCGTCGAAATCCGTGCCGCACCCAGAAGAAAATGGCTCTACAGACGGGAATTTCACGTATATCGGTAAATAGAATACTTAAATATGATCTTAAATTAAAAGCGTATAGTAAGAGAAAAGTGCATTATCTAAATGATCGTCTACGGAAAATGCGACTCAAACGTTGTCGGACCCTACTTAGGCGACACGACCCTACAAAAATATTGTTCACGGATGAGAAGATATTTACTGTCGAAGAAAAATTTAACAGGCAGAATGATAAAATCTACGCCAAAAGCTCAAAGGAGATTCCGTCTAACGTGCGAAATGTCCAACGCACACATCATCCGGCTAGCGTCATGGTATGGTGGGGAGTTTCATATGAAGGCGTTACGAAATTACATTTCTGCCAACAGGGGGTCAAAGTTAAAGCACAAAATTATCAGAGTGACATTCTCAAGAACGTTGTAAAACCCCTATCTACCACTCTATTCGCTGGAAAGGACTGGATTTTCCAACAAGATTCAGCACCATCGCATAAAGCGAAATCTACACAAAAGTGGCTAAACGAAAATTTGCCTGGGTTTATTAGTACTGAGGAATGGCCTTCTTCAAGCCCAGACTTAAATCCTTTAGATTACTCTTTGTGGACGGAATTAGAGCTAAGGGCATGCCGAAAGCCGCATCCAAACCTTCAGGCCCTGAAGCGAGCCTTAGTGAGAGAAGCGAAGCGTATTCCTATTGAAAAAGTACGTGAAGCTATTGATGAGTGGAAACCGCGTTTAAGAGCCTGTATAAAAAATAAGGGTGGACATTTCGAGTAAATTATATTTTTATTTTACTAAGACATTGTCTTTCATTAACCCTATAACTGTGTCATAAAAATAAATTATCTTATCTAATTATAATTCGAGTATTCATTTCGTCTCAAAACTTATGAACACACGAGGTAAGGTTAGTCCGGTTTACAAGGGTAAGGGATTAAAAGAAGAAATACAAAGTTTCCGTCCAATATCACTAGTACCGGCACTCTCTAAAGTTGCTGAGCTTGGACTTTGTAATAGGTTAATGAGCTACTTTGAAAGTAACAAGTTACTTCATGACTGCCAGTACGCGTACCGTCACGGCAGGTCTACGGTGGATGCTGCCCGTGCGGTACATCAGCGCGTCCTCGACCATATTGACCATAAAAAAATGGTTGCGGCAGTTTTTTGTGATTTGTCACGTGCATTCGATTTGGTAGATCACGGATTATTGTTACTTAAGTTGCAAGGGTATGGTGTGCATGGCAGTATTCTTAATTTTATTAAATCGTTTTTGAGTGACAGAGAACAAGTAGTATCGGTTGATGGGGGAGCTACTAAATCCGAGATAAGGACCCTTGACGACTGCTCTGTTCCTCAAGGTTCAGCGTTGGGGAATTTCCTCTTTCTTGTCATGGTAAATGACCTTATAAGCTTGTTCAGAGATGGCGATTTTATTATGTTCGCAGACGATGGATGTGCCATTGTGTCTGGTGATTCCTTTAATGACTTACGTAATAACATTTTAAGTGTATTAATAAAATTGACATCCTGGTTCCATGATAACGGCTTTTTAATTAATTTGAGTAAGACATTTATTAAGCACTTCTGGTTGAGAGGACTTTATCCTACACCGCTTGACATAACAATTAGCGACATTAAACTCCCACAAGTTCCGAACGTGCGGTTTCTCGGTTTTGACTTTGACTGTGGCTTGAAGTGGGATAAGCACATCTTAGATTCAATTGCCACCAGACTTGCTAAAGCGTCATTTGCGTTGTCCCGGCTTGCTCCGGCGCTTTCACGTGCGAATCTCCGTATGGCATACTATGCATACATTAATTCGATTCTTGTATATGGTATTGATCTTTGGGGGCTAGCGGCTGATAGGGACAGAGTGTTCGTTCTGCAGAAGAGGGATGTTCGAATGTTAGCTGGAGTGCCGCCGTTTACTCCGACCAAGGAATATTTCCGCGAATTGAAAATTCTTACGGTGCCCTGTTTGTACATTCTTGAGGTGGCAAAATATATGTATAAACACAAACATGAGTATGCTATGCGTCGCCCTGATCAGAGGAAAACCGACCGTGACATTAAATCCGTATTTGTGAGGTTGGCAAAATCGTCCAATTCATTGCGGGTAGTGGGCATAAAAATATACAACAGTTTAAGCCGTGAAATTAAGGAGGCGGCTTCTTATGAGTTGTTTGTCAAAAAGTTAAAAGATTTCCTAATTGACCAGGCTTTTTATTCCGTTCAGGAATTTTACACAAAAACTTAATTTATTATTATTATTTTTTTATTTTTTTTTTGTAGTATTGGATGATTTTTGTGTATTAGTTTTTTAATTTATATGACAATTTTTAATTTATATAATTTCAGTTGTTTTCGTATTTTGTATTTTTTTATTTTTTATTTTTGACGTGTGTTTTATGAACATTAAAGAACTTGAACTTGAACTACATTTCACCGAAAACCCTAGAAGTTTAGTTAAAGGAATTCAAGGGTCAGTTTAAGTTTAAACGAGTAATAACACGTTGTAATACTATTACGAACCTTAACTCACTATCTCCTTATAAATAACTTAAACCATATCCCTCATGAAGTAACTCCGAAAATGTTTCTTATACAATATAACTTCATAATGATCGGTATTTAGAATAATCTTTGTTCATAATTATCATCACATAGAATTATTTATGTTCATAATATTGTTTTTCATACATATTTTTAGTACTAACTTTTATGTTTATATAATTTTTCACTATACTTATTTTATGCTATATATTCTAATGTTATAGGTATTTATTTTTATCTGTACTGGTTTTATGTATGAATTATTTTTGTTTAATTAAATATAAATCGTACTATTACTGTAAACTAGCTACCTGCACAAATCAGGTTGTGGCAGAGTAGGTACTGTACTAAACGGGTTCCCTCTAAACTTTTTTTGTCCGAAACGCTTAGGACATAACAGACTTGATATAATCTATTTTGGCATCAACTTAACGAGACAGAAACATCACTTGGCTTAAATAACAATATTTCGAATATTATTTTGTCCGAAACTATCTTGGCATATCATTAATTACGCCGAGTGTTATAAGACAGAAATTAGATTTGCATTTTTTTTGGGCATGTAGCCACATGTTCGAAACTTGCCTTTTTCGTCAGGCAGAGTTTGCTGTGAGGGTGAAAATTTCTGCAGTGAGCGAGCGAAGCGAGAGCGAGCGAACAAAACCTTCCGGGGCAGATCCGACTCGGATAGGTTAGGTTAGAAGTCTAAGGCGGGAGCTTTGCTCCCGCCTTAGTCTTCGAGGTTATTTTTTTTTTAGCAACCTAGGAAGTACTCAGCTCAGTAACACAGTAAGTAACGTATAGAATATTACTACTACCTCGATTATATTGAGAGGTTGTAATTATTCCTTCTCTGTTATGCTAAAACAAACTATGCCGATACTTTTTATGCACATCCAGATTATGCCTCATCATAAATAGGAGCATCGAAATTATGCTCGAATAATATTCGAACAACTCGAAATCTGCCACAAAGAAATATGCTAAAGTTGAGTTTTTTTTTTTATGCTATAGGTGGCAAACGAACAGACGAATCGCCTGATGGAAAGCGATTAACGTCGCCCATGGACACCCGCAACACCAGAGGCGTCGCAAATGCGTTGCCGGCCTTTAAGGTACGCTCTTTTCTTGAAGGTTTGAAGGTCGTATCGGTCCGGAAACACCGCTTGTGACAATTCGTTCCAAAGTTTAGCTGTGCGAGGCAGGAAGTTACGAGAAAAGCGCACAGTTGAGGACCGCCAACCATCTTAATGGTGAGAATGAAAACATTGTCGCGTAGGGCGGTGGCGGAAAGAAGCGGCAGGTATTAATCCGAACAACTCCTCGGAACACACCCCGTAGTACATGCGATAGAAAATGCAGAGCGAGGCCACATCTCTACGCAGCGCCAGGGTATCAAGCCGAGTATGCCACAGCAGTTTTTGCTCAAAGCCCATTATGACTACATAATTTATGTTATTCATAAAAGAATTATACCACAACAGAGTGAACCTAATGGGAAAATATTTATAAATAAACAATTTATGTCAAATAACTTTATGAGTATAGATTAGTCTACTTGACGACTTTAGGAGGATAACATTTCGAAATAAAAATCGTTATGAACATTGTAGGTAGAAGTATAATTTTTAGTAAGAAAAAAAGTATGAGTAAAAATTTTCGGAGTAATGATGATTATGAGTAAAAAACGGTATTAGTAAAAATATTCGAAGAAAAAATTGTATAAGTGCCAATATGGACCCCTTAATTGAACTACATTGCACCAAAAACGCTGGAAATCGTACGGTCTCTGATTATCACGTTCCAGCCAGACTAACCTAACTTAGTTGCCAAATGAAAATTCGGCCAAATGAAAGATGGCAAATCATAATTTGATAAATGTTGGTATGCCAAGCGAATCATCTGCCATATGTTGGTTGGGAAGTCAAATTAAACTATATAGCACTATAGCAGTATCTACACATTTGAAATTATTCCACTAAAATGGCTTCTCTCCGGTATTTCGCAGGGACAAACTCGTTATAAAATGTCAAAAATGTAAAGGTCCAAAAGGTTCTACCGGTCGACCTCTGGACAAGGTCGGGTCAATGGACCTTGCGCCGCCATTTTTGGCGATGACAATGACAGTTGACAGTGTGGGCTGTCATGATCGTAGGGCGTCACTGGTGACGCAATTTTGTGAGGAAATCTGTAGCCGTGCCATGAGCTGGCGCGGCGTTATTTATGCGAACTTATTTTCTATCCGGTTCATGCACTGTTACGCGAGTACTAGCGGGATGGTTAGAATAATTATTTATTATACAAGGGGGCAAAGTTGTTGTTTAACTGTCGTGTCAATATTGAGACCTGAGATAGCGAATGATTCCAAAATTTGAGCCACGAGCGAATCTTGAGCATTGCGAAGGTCTCAAGGCACGAGAGTTGAACAAACTTTGCCGCCAAGTGTAATACAACTTTTTTCCCCTCACTATCGCGAGGAAATATGATTACAAATCTCATCCAAACGTAAATTAACTTAAGAAAACCATTGAAAAGTCAATGCTGAAACGTGTCGTAGAGTAGAGTTACTCCTGGAACTTAAATATAGCCAATGGCTTACAAAGTCATCAATGAAAATTGACCAGTTTAACATGTGAGCCCGAGCTCCGATTGCGCATGTTTACTACGGTCGTACGGATCCACTTATACTAGGCAATAGAGGGCCATAGGAATTAGAGCAAAGTCTAATTACTTTACTCACAAGTTGATAAAAAGCGTTTTTACCCGCTCGTATTAAAAAATAAACGAGCGCTTTACGAGCTAGTGAGGGGATAAGTTTGCGTTAATACTGTGGCGGCAGATCATGGCATACTGAGTGCATAGCTAAGAGTCTAATGTCTAAAACTCAGTATCGCATCGTATTTTTTCTCTCTGTTAATTTTTCTTTTTAGTGCGACAAAGGCAGCAGGCTTAGCCAAGATGCCATTCTACAATCGTATCGATAAGCGATAAGTCACGTGACAATAATGTATGGACATGGTCACGTGACTTTTCGTACGAATCTGTCATTCTCATACAATTATTACCTGCTTATCGCTTGTCGTACATACGATTACAGAATGATACGTTTAATTTTGCATTTTAATTATTTAAATACTTCAAGTCACCCTAAGGATCCCAATTAAACAATTTAACCAAACTTTGTAAGGGGTCGAAAGACCCCCTACCGCAGTGAACGTGTTAGGGCGTTTTCACAAATTGTTGTTAGGTCGAAAATCGCATGTCCCATGACTTTTTAAGTCATTTTCTTAAATACTACCAAGACTTATGATAAATTGTTAATCGTGTATCCATGTATGATTTATAAACTTTTTACTGAACCTAAAATAGTGCAGATAATAGTGTATAATTCTAAATTAAACCCAAATAAATAAAAAGAATAGTCTAATTTTGACGTGTCCCATACCAGTCTTGCCAAGTTTGAAGTAAGAAAAATAATACTTTTTCAAAACTAATTCAAAATAAGGGGCATTCTACTGGTCAGAAATAAACTTAACTTTAATTCTAACCCTTAAAACATAGTAGTAAAGTTCAAATTTAATTAAAAAGAATGGGTTTTGTCTTGACCGGCGAAACAGCGTATAGCGGAATTCCTATACTACGTCACCGCATTTTTAATAGCTTGGCAACCTTAAACCAAAGCAATATGAAGAAATTTTGAATTATAGCAACATTTTTAGCCTAAGACAACCGCCGTTGAGTTTTAAAATACGGCAGTCCGCGTGAAACATGCATAAAATACGGTCGCGTGTCGCTGAGTCAAAAACTGAAGTTCCACCTACACAACTGATTTTGATAAGGTAAGTGAATCTTCTACTTAAAACTGTTTAGTGAGTTGCATTTGTTGATTAATCGTTGTTCCAAATAAAGAGCGAAATCGACTGAAGATGTGATACTTTATTTGCAATTACATTTTAATGTTGTGCTGTCGTGAATACGTTACCTCCATTACACCACTATAGCGTGAATTGAACAAAAAAGTAGCGTAATGGAATTCTAAGGCTTATTTCATAACGAGGATGGGTAGAATTGAAGTGGAAATAGATAGTAAAATTTAGTACGTAAAAAAAAAAAACTAGTGCGAATTGTTTTTTTATTTTATTCAGAAATTTATCTTAATTCTCATCTCTCATGATAATGTACCTCACCGTGTTAATAGAAATAAGGTGCAATAATCCTTGCAATGTGAACATTGCCTTACAATCCTAAACGCCACTTTGTGTTCTAGTTAACGCCACTGGCCTAAAATGTCCTATTAGGACTGTGATTTATTTCCTTAGATATTGTAAAACTTTCAAAGGATATTAGGATGTTAACTTATTTAAAGATATTCTACTTAATAACTGTTGAAGTTTGTTAAATATTTGTTTATAAATATTAGAAGATTGTGAAGCTGTGGACAAAAATTAGAGTCAAAAGTACTGAAAAGTAGTGTTAAGGAAAGATTTTTGATAAAACTGTATTGTTCTGTAATCATTTTTAAGTATTTTGTTTTTTTTTTCAAAGCTTGTTCTATTTATTACCGATTAATGAAATGTACAACACTTTTAAATCTTCCGTTTTTATTTAAATGCATTGCAAAATCAGTGACGTAATGGAACCTCTGCCCATCCAACAGGAGATATTTTTCAGTATATTTACTGAACTTATACAGATATCTTAATATATTTAGTAGTTTTGTGTTGTTCAAACAATAGACTATCAAATAAGCTTCACTTTAAAATAATTTAAAATATTTTCAAAAGTGGAACTCCACATACGTCACCAACAAGCATTTGTGAAAACGCCCGTTAACAATCCACAACAGTCGGGGTGGTTACAATTGTTACAAAATATGTATACTTACTGCCTTCACCACGCGGCGGTATTTATCTATACTTAAAGGTAAATATGGTCGTATGTCTGTAAGTTTTGTCGTTTTTCGCACCCGTGTGGTCGGCCCTAAACATCATTATTAGGTACCAGGCGAACATGCCGTGATAGGAGTCTGCTAATTTGTTTGTTATTCCACGAAGGACATTATCTCACTCATTTAGTATTCGCGTGGCAGTAATTGCTTTGCATGTCGGCATGCCGAATGCACCTTACCATTGATGATGCCCTGGTAGATGTGTTGATAAATGATAACATTTTTGACCAATGCAAATTCGACGGTTGACAACTAAAACTCAAGTCACATCATCAGCCTATCTCAGTCCACTGCTGGACGTAGGCCTCACCTATTAACTATGCGTTTAGACGCATTAGGAGGTAAATGCCCATAATCGCCACGCTGGGCAAGTGAATTGGCTATCGCAGTAATGTGACCACTATGATGACTCTGCCCATCATCAATATTCAATAAAATAATGGTCAGTGATAATTCAATCCCTTAGTCGACTTTTAAGACACCCACGGGAAGAGTTGGGGTGGTGACAAATGTGTTCTTACTGTCGTCACCACACGGCAACCAAAACTTACAAGGTAACAATTTACTACTTGAAATAAAGCTTGTATCTTAGTTCTGATTCAATACTGACATAAGAGGTTGCTGAGAATAGTGAGTTTCTATTCTATGTACAATGAGTTTTGCCTGTCAGCCTAAGAATAGTAAGAATATAATGCACCTCACTTACTATAAATTATAATTTATTCTCATTTCCATTGTTTCTCTTACCATTGGCGGTTAGGGCTTATTTTACAATTTTTTATAGGTGTTCATATTGATATTAATTAGCGTAATGCATTGAAGAGGGAGTGACACTTGTCAACTTTAATCAGGACCGTATATGAAAGGCAATTTAGTATGGCGTGCGGTTTCCATGTTTTATTAGTATAATGAAGTGAAAGCATCTACGCATGGATTTTTTTCTACAGAATTGGGAACCGTAAGCTGGGTCTAGTGGGCAGTGATCTGTGGCTTGAATACTTAATGTTTATTAAATATTAATGAACTGAAAACAGCGAATTTAGGTTTTAAAGTAACTTGGGCCCGTTATTTAAATGTGATGCGTGCAAGGTTGAAGGTTGAAATAACCCTTTTTCTTAATTTTGAAAATATTGTTAAAAAATTACTAATTATATCATCATCAGTCTATATCAGTTCACTGTTGGACGAAGGCCTCTCCTAATACCTATGCGTATGGACGCATTAGGAGGAATAATTGATGGTAATGCCCATAATCGCCACGCTGGGCAAGCAGGTTGGCGATCGCAGTAGTTTATCCACTATGATGACGCTACTACCCGCCATCAATATTCAATAAAATTAATGGCCAATGACACTTCAATCCCTTAGTCGACTCTTACGACACCCACGGGAAAAGTTGGGATGGTGACGAAGTATTCTAACTCCGTCACCACACGGCAGAAACTTTAACTACTTAGGTAGCAGAAAACACATGAGCTAATAAAATTACATGAGTAGGCACAGGTCTCACCGCGAGCTACTAAGCTATGAACTATGGGCTATAAACACGAACAAAAGATACGCAGCCCCGTGTAAATAAAAGACACACGGCGATACTCACCCGGCGGTGATAGCTGGGCGAGTATCGCCGTGTCTCTTTTATTTACACGGGAGTGCGTATGTTGTATATATTTTAGTTCATAGCTTAGTAGCTCGTGGTGAGACCAGTGCCTTAGAATTGTGTGTCAGAAACCGATTATTATGTTACTTATAAGGTTTTACTGGCACTAGTTTCCAGAAAAAACCTTCGTAACAACAAACAACTGTTAACTATTTACAATTGCCGCCAATTATGTGAGAATGTTCAGTTAAAATGTTATGCAAAAATGTTCCTTGAAACGAGGCCGAAACGTTTTTTTTAAAGATTTATGCGTCATTTTCTTATTTATCAGAACGGCTAAAGGTGCATTTAAACCAAACGAGTATTCGCTCATTCTATCCCACACTCTACGAAATTTGTTCGTTACACAAAACGTGATTCGTTGAAATTCCTTGATATCGTAGCATTGCTTTGCTTGCTGATTGATGACATCTATACTTTACAATCTATGGAAAACATAAGGCTACGGCTCCATTGAGGCGGAGAGGAGCGGAGACGTGCAAAATTGGCCAATAAGACTGCATCACAGTGTTTCGAATTTTGAATTTGAAGAATGTAATAAAATTGGACAATTTTGCACATCTCCGCTCCTCTCCGCCTCAATGGAGCCGGAGCCTAAAGTTAGAATCCGCGCTAGCGCTTATAGTTCTGTGATGGAAAAGTACATAAAGTAAGTAACGCGGAAATAAAAGTTTTTTCTATTCGGAGTTATCATGCACTCTTAATTTCGTTCATTCACAGCCATTCTCGTTCGCATGTCGGCAGTTGCTTACCTTGACCAGTGCAGCGGGCGAATAAAAATAATTACCACTCGTTAACACTGTCAATACTGATCTGATCTGTGTTGTTTAATGATCTAATTGATTTGTTTTTAATTACAAATAATAAGTAGCGACAGTGTTATCATTACGGGCAATTTCACTTTTAGGGACACTCCAATCATCGTGAAATTAAAATAGATGTCATATATACCATAGATCAAGCAAACGTATCTATATACTTAGCGTGTCCAATGAACTCAGTGAAATCTACTGAGATGTCCGTCCTTAATCGCAGCTTGCAGCTTTCGGGCGTCAAATTTTGAAGTGCACAAAAACATTAATAATGCCTCCTTAAGTAATATTAATTGCAACAACACATAAATCATAGGCAAGTAACAACTTCAGTACAAAATCTGACACGCTCGGCCGCCATACAAATGAATGAACTTGTTTCTTCTATCCAAATCTAATTCTGTGAAAATACCTGAATTGTAGTCAGTTCGCAGCGAAAATTAAGTACGATATCTTTAGAAATTTAAATTTTAACGGCGTTTTTATATTATAATATCGCTTATAGTTCATAAAACCGAGTTTTTATTGAAATTTAGTGCTTGATTGTCGTCACAAACATGACGGAAATTAAGGTTTCTCGCTTAAGCTTAATAGTATCAAGGGAGGTAAGTACGGAATTATTAACGAGAGTGTTAGAAAGCTTTTATGACTCGAGTTAGTATTCCGCTTACCGACCGTGATGCATACAAGGTTCTTCATGACACTTGCCAACCAAAACATAAGTTTTAAGTCATAATATTATTAAATGACGTACTGACATTTCTATTACTCCCTAGGGAATTTCACTTTTCTATTACTCCCGCTACGCGCGCAAGCAACGGCGCGCTTAGAGAGCAAGAGTGATGAAAAAGATCTTACTCGATACGCAAGAATCACGAGAGATTTTTTTGTCCTGTACCTTTTCCTGACCATTCTTAGAGACTACAATCTATTTCACCTTTTGATGAAAACATCACTGTGTTCAATAACCATACATTTAAATTGGCGTAACTAAAGAAGCAAGAGCTGGCGACTTCTTCGCACATTGTCGTTATAAACCTGACTAAAAATAAAATGTTTTTTTATTTTTATTTCACGCTAATGGGTGTCTCTAAAAGTGAAAAAGCTCTTATATATGGTTCCAGAATTAAAATAACAATAGACAAAATCAATTGGTATTGTTATCTTAGTTAAACACGTACACGGCCAAACTATAACAAAATTAATGACAATGCATTCAGTAGCGGGTGAAGGTGACAGCCTGACAATATTATACGGCCTCGCGTTACTCGCTCTGCAATTTAGAAACATTTTCGAAACAAGAATGCTGGTTGCCATAATATACGAGTACCACAGATGTCATATATACCATAGATCAAGCAAACGTATCTACTTAGCGGATCAAATGAACTCAGTGATATCCTCTTTAATCGCAGCTTGCAGCTTTCGGGTGTCAAATTTTGTAAGTTGAAGTGAACAAAAACATTAATAATGCCTCCTTAAGTAATATTAATTGCAACAACACAAAAAAATATGAATACTCAAGGGCCTGAGACATATTTAAAATCATAGGCAAGTAACAACTTCTGTACAAAATCTGACACGCTCGGCCGCCATACAAATGAATGAACTTGTTTCTTCTATCCAAATCTAATTCTGTGACGAGTACCTACCTACATTGGAGCGAACAAGGAGTCTATATATCGTAACCCTGGCTCTACCGCGAAAAACGAAATTCGTAATTTTCGAGGATTTGTCTCTCTCACCCTAATGACGCCTTCGTTTGAGTGACAGAGAAAAATCCTCGAAATTTCCGAATTTCGATTTTCGCGGTAGTAGGCCAGCAGGCTTAGCCAAGATGTTTTTCTGAAATGACGTTCTGCAGGGCGGCAGCACTGAGGCATCAGGATGCTTAGCCAAGTTGCCAATCGCCAGCGCTTGGTAGCGTATCGTAGTTTTCCCTCTCTGTCACTCTTTCATATCAGTGTGACAAAGACAGTTAGCTGCCTTTCGCTTACGATTGACGTTAAAGCGTAGCGATTGGCAACTTGGCTAAGCACCCAGGTCCAGAAACTTGTCTAAATTCTCAGAGCGCCTATATATAATAGTTTCGTGTTTAAATGTTTTGTATGAGATAATAAAATTGTATAAAAAAAAAAATACCTTCTAGTAAGTTTTTCTTTGGAGCTAGATAATTGTGTTTCTAAAGGTGCTCATTGTAGTATACGGTAAGCGATAAGTCACGTGACCATAATAATGTATGGGAAAAATGGCTGCCCCAGCTAATTCTATCGCAAAATACGACACGAAAAGTGCACCAACATGCACAAAATTTGACGTGCGAAAACGAAACCCCAAACTATCCGGGGATAACCGGCAGGCCTAGCCAACGATATGTCACGTGACCATTATAATGTATGAAAATGGTCACGTGACTTCTCTTGGCTCGATTAGATTATTTTTTAAATTCAGATTCCCGAGAACATTCTGTATACAAGTTTCGTAACTTACGAAACTTCTCCTCTGCAGACGTTTCAGTAGAGCCGCGTGCATTACCTTCGAGTTGATGCCCCATTTAGAAATAATATTGTTTTCCTAAGATTTTTTACAGTAAATAGATAGCTAGTCAGATAATGTGTTAAAATAAGGAAAGTTTAAATTAGTATGCCGCGTTGTGAAGACTCAGAGTCTCTCAGAGACTCAGAGTCTCTCTAAACTCAGAGTCGCTCAAAGAGCTATGGAGAGGGCTATGCTCGGAGTTTCTCTGCGTGATCGAATCAGAAATGAGGAGATCCGTAGGCGAACTAAAGTTACTGACATAGCCCTCCGGATTCGTAAGCTGAAGTGGCAATGGGCAGGCCACATTGCACGCAGAGCAGATGGTCGATGGGGTCGAAAAGTGCTCGAGTGGAGACCACGGCTAGGCAAACGCAGCGTAGGACGTCCACCCACAAGATGGACAGACGATCTTATGAAGGTCGCCGGGACACGCTGGATGCAGATCGCATCTAACCGGTACATGTGGAGGTCCAGAGGGGAGGCCTATGTTCAGCAGTGGACGTCTTATGGCTGAGATGATGATGATGATGATGATGTTATGAAGACAAACAAAAATCTTGCCGTGGGTGTAAGAGTCGATTAAGGGATCGAAGTGTCACCCATCATTCATTTATTGAAGATTGATGATGGACAGCAGTGTCATCATGGTGGACACACTACTGCGATCGCCAATCCGCTTGCCCAGTGTGGTGATTACTGTCATTTACCTCCTAATGGGTATACATCGTCGGCTGATAATCAAAACTCACTAAATAACAAATACCTACTTGAAATAAAGCTCGTATCTCAGTTCTGATTCCATACAGACATATGTACGAGGTTGCTAAGAGTAGTGACCGTTTTTATAGTGAGTTTTGCTTGTCAGCCGACGACATAATATCGTCCGTTGACAAGCAAAACTCACTAAGTATCAAATACCTACTTGAAGTAAGTATATCTCGTATCTCAGTTCTGATTTAATACTGACATAAGAGGTTGCTAAGAGTAGTGACAGTTTTTATAGTGAGTTTTGCTTGTCAGCCGACGACATAATATGCATAAATAATAGGAGAGGTCTTTGTCCAACAGTGGACAGATATAGCTTAGTGTGCCGTGTTTGTATACATACTTTCTATCTATCTATAGATTTGTAATGGTGTCGTTGTTGTATGTACCTGAAAAAAACAAGAACCATTTAAAAATATAGTCAACGAATTGATTTAACCACCTGCCGCCCAGATAGTTATTATTTTGTGTGAGGAGACCTTTTAAGGTAGACGAAACGAGGATTCGCTCATTCTATCTCCCACTCTACGAAATTCGTTCGTTACACAAAGCATGATTCGTTGATTCGTTGATCATAACCCGTTTCGTAACAAGTATTAAGTTCGTAGTAAGAAGTGCTTGTAGTCTAGCGGTGAATCAAATGGTTCAATCCCCGGCTCGTACCAATGAGTTTTTCAAAAACTTATCTACGAAATATCATTTGATATTCACAAGTGCTTTGCGGTGAAGGAAAAACATCGTGAGGAAACCTGCATACATCTGCGAAGAAATTCAAGGGTATTGTGAAGTCCCTAACAAGTAGGTACTGGGCCAGCGTTAAGACCACGCATAATAGGCACGTTTGATGTAAAGTTGCGGAAAAAATGACCAGAATACAACAACAAAAACAACAACAACAACAAGATACATTCATTGGTTTAAAATAATACTTAGTTACCTTCTACAACCGTAAATATATGTATACCCGTTTTTAGCAATTTAAATGTAAAGCAACTACGTGAATAAAAGGATGTAAATAGCCTCTTATTGACTCACATGTGCGCAATGCGAGTAACTTGCATGTCAAGTAGTTTAGCGACTCGATCTGCATAGTGGGTCCGAAGAGGAAATGGACTTGTCGTGTTAAGTTACTGACTTGAGTTAAGTACTCGACTGGGTACTTTTTCACAATAATGCTCTTAACTTGCAGATTATCGTAAAACTTAATAATAAAAATCATAACCTTTTATATACCTTAGGTATCTAATAATAGTAATAATACATCATGTTATTTCATATTCAGATGTTAGGTGCTCGACTGTACCAGTGTAATTTATTTATTTCTTATCTATAGGTATATTTTATTATTAGTTTCAGTTGTAAACTGTATTGTCATGTAACTTTTTGTCAATAAAATAAAAATCAACAAAATATTAAAATATGGGATTTATTGAAAATTTCCGAGTTCTTTTTTACATACAAATTAATTCAGCATGCAATGTATCCATACAAATCATACAATTACCTACAACACAACTATGCATGTCACACTTATAAACAGCAATCAGGGCCCTATTTCAGCATGATGCATGACAGCTATAAGCTGTAAGCTATGGCCACCGCAATATGGAGTTATTAAAAAAACCTTTTACATCGTTAATAAACTACCTTTTATTTTCGAAGGTTGTGACAATTGTCACAAGGTTTAGAAGGATTTTCGTTAATTCTTGACATGAGGTCCTGCCTATGTCGGCCAATTCGCCTCTCGACTATTCGCTACAATAGGCATGATGACTGGCAAATCAAATCAGCATCTTTTTTCGAACTGTCAAAACGATCACCACTATGGAATTTTATATGAAATACTCAAAAGTGACGTCACGTTTGAGTACTGCCAAATGACCTACTCTTTTAAGTTCTTTTCAATTTATTAAGTAGAAGTTCTGTACAAAAATTACTGCTATCTACATCTTAGTAACAATTTCTTCGTGTATTATGTCATTTATGTCGTACATAATGTTAAATAATTTATTTTTATTTTTTTTATTTTATTACAAGTACCATTACAACTATCATGACAGTTACCCAATGCGACAGTGTAGTAAACTTAAACCTAAATACACATTAATTATTAGACACGTAACATAAAACGAACAAAGTAGTTATATTAAAAGCATTCTCAGAACAATGGAACAAATCAATCCGGGTAGCAACCTGATTGAGCGTACGCAGGGCCCTCGTCCACGGCGCGGCGCGCAGCAGGCCGGTGCGCGCGCGCGGCTCGGCCAGCAGCGGCGGCCGGCGCCGGCGCCACACGTACCGGTCCGGGACGCACAGGTTCATTATAGCCAGAAGGCCCGGGCTACTGATCTTACCGCGCAAAATTTTGACAATATAAGACGCTAGAGCCAACTCCCTCCTAACCTCTAGCCTGTTATACCCTACCATTCCCAGTACGAATAAAGTAGGGTACATGAGAGGGTAGAATGGGTACACACCGTAACACTTAAGGTATAAAAACCTTAAAAATTTATTTTGTATCCTCTCTACCATAAATTTATATTTGGCTTCATTTGGGCTCCAGATATTAGAATTACATTCTAAGTGGCTTCTGACCAGAGCTTCGTACAGCGCGCGTATAGCACCCACATTCGTAAAACTCTGCGCCTGCCGCATAACAAATCCTAAATTCCTGTATGCCTTTTTACAAATCTTGACAATATGATCTGTAAAGGAAAGGTCAGCCGTGAAGTGAACGCCCAAATCGCGCATTTCAGTAACTCGCTCCATCGGTGTTTCATCCACTGAGTATTGATGATGTATTGGACTGTGCGACCGGCTAAAAGATATTGATGAGCACTTGGTCACATTAAAATATAGTTTATTATCGTGGCTCCATTGTACTACACGATCAATATCATCCTGTAATGCCAAGCAATCCGATACATCCTCGATTCGTCGCAGTAGTTTCAAATCGTCAGCAAACAATAAACATTCCGAGTTACGTACCACTCCTGGGAGATCATTAATCATAAGCAAAAAATTCAATGGACCCAGATTACTACCTTGACTGACTCCTGATCTCGTGTAATATTCTTCCGATTTGTAGCCGCCATAGTCCACGTACTGACGCCTATCTCGCATGTAACTGGCAAAGAATGAAAGCGTCGGCGGTGTACACCCCGCGTCCGCCAGCTTATTCAGTAAGATGTCATTATCTACCACGTCAAATGCTTTTTTGAAATCAAAATAGGTGACATCCACCTGACCGCCGGCATCCACGACCGGTGTTACCACGGACATGAGTTGAAGTAAGTTACTCGCGGTGCTGCGTCCCGCCCGGAATCCGTGCTGCGAGTCGGATAGCTGGCTACTGACCTGCTGCAGTAAGGAACGTTGTACGGCTGACTCGAATACCTTTGCTGGTGCACATAAGACTGCCACTGGTCTGTAATTGCATGCTTTAGATCCGCCACTACCCTTCGGCACTGGAATCAAGCGTGTCAACTTCCATTGGTCCGGAAAAACTGACGATTTCAAGGATTTGTTAAATAAATGGCATAGAGGTCGAGCCAGTACCGAGCGACAGTCTTTTAAAATGAACGGCGGAATGCCGTCTGGCCCCACAGAACGTTTTGGAGGAAGTTTCTGCATTGCGAGGAGTACCTCGGCAACCTGCAGCTCGTGAATGCGAACGTACGAGCTACTAGCTGTAGCCGCAGCACTCGCCGCTGACGAATCTAAACCGGCTGGAGTTGTGCAATAAACTGAATAAAAATATTTAGCAAATTCTTCCGCGGTTTCCCGTTGCGACAAGACCCGGTCGCCGTCCATTAAAACATTACACTTATTACTACTTTTTTTCTTTTTTATTAAATTCCAAAAAGATTTAGGATCTTTCGCCATGTTGAATTGAAGGTTATCAAGATATTGGTCGTAAGCTAAATTGATGGCAGTTTTTAATTCTTTCCGACAATGTGAAAACCTTCTATAATCATCTTCCGAACCACTTTTTTTATACAGTTTATGTAGCGAATGTTTGAGCTTAATTTGTTGAATTATGCTTGCAGTGTACCATTCCGGATACAAGTAGCGACACGCTGTAGCCTTTTTTCGCTTAGGAGGAACACAGCTATCCAAAACTGTATTCAACTTATTGTAAAAATTAGTTAATATGTCGTTTGGATCAGTTAGTTCATAGAAATCAGTCCAGTCAATATTTGCTAATGACACATACAAAAGTTCAAAGTTAGCTTTGGCAAAATTCCATTCCCTAATCGGTTGGTCACCGTTACCAGTCGACGAGGTATGCTCGCCCCTCCCTTGAGCAGGCGCGGGCGCCGCGACGCCGACGCACGCCTCGAGCGGCGGATGGTACGGATCCACCGGCTGCACCGCTTTCCCCGCCGCGCGCACCGTCACAGGCGACCCCATCCCCGCACCGCTCAATATCAAATCAAGTTGCCTACCGCTACAATTATCAATTCCATTGTTCTGAGTGAATTCACAATATGTTAAAAAATATTCATAGTATGCCCGAACATTAACATTACTGGAAAACAAGTTAAAGTCTCCAAATACAATTAATTTACCATTATACTTAACCGAGAACTGTTCTATTATACTAAACATAATCATATATTCATTTTCATTTACCTGAGGCGGAATATATAATACAAAACAAGCAAAAAGAAACTTATTATGCAAATGTACCGTAGCACCGACAAGTTCAAATTGATGGCAATCCAAGTTAACTACAGACATCATCCCTATTGTCGTGTTTCTTGAGACAAATGTAGTTTTACTCCGCAAAAAAGTAAGCTGCTAACTGCTTTATTATATTCTTGCAACACATTTAATATTTGTAGCAAACCAACTCGCTGCCCGTCCGATGGTAAACGGTAACCGTAGACTATGGACGCTGGTAATAGGACAAAAGTCTATTTTACAATTTTCGCATCCTGTCACCAACGGTGAAAAAGGTGCCAGATTTACACGCATCGAAATAGTGTTCTCCTAATCATCAGACATCGTACGATTTCCAGCATTTTTGATGCAGTGTAGTTCAATTAAGGGATGTGAAGTAAGCTATTCGAAAGGAGATAGCGAGTTACGGTTTATCTTTGTGTTACAAAGTGTTATGACACGTTACAGCTGAAAAATTGACCCCTGGATTCCTTGAACTCAACTACATTTCACCAAAAACCCTAGAAGTTTAGTTACAGGAATCCAAGGGTCAGTTTAGTTGAAATAAGTAATAACACGTTGTGAGACAATAACGAACCTTAACTCATTATCTCCTTAATTGAACTACATTGCACCAAAAATGCTGGCAATCGTACGATATCTGCTAATCATAGGCAAATTTTAAAACACTTATCAATATTTTACAAAAGCAAAATTATAATTACTGCACGTAGGTACTTTGCATAGTAGCAAGACACGTTGTCATCAACTAATCACTGAATACAACCTCAATCTAATCCTATCTCATCCCTCTTCTCTATACAATAGAGTCCAGAAGGAAGGCATCCACTAAAGCCTTTGTAAGCTTTTGTGTGGTAATGAAGGCCTCCTGGTGGGTCCAAAATCATTGCCTACCCACAGAAGAACCACTTAAGGCCAAGCCACGTCGGCTGCGTGTGCAGTGCGTACGAGTGTTCGTGGTAAGGTCCGATCGAGATCTCGGTCTCGGTCTCGGTCTCGGCATTCTCGGCCAAAAATAGAGCCGAGATATCCCTCTCAGCTCTCGGCCAGAAATGGCCGGGACTCTCGGCCGTGGCCGAGATTCGTAATGAGCTGTAATTGGCGAGCTTGACGCCATCTCGCGAACTTACTGCGATTTTATTGGTATCATATTGACATGAACTGATTTCAATTTCACTTTAAAATGAACGGAAGGAATAATTTAGAGTAAGCGATCCCTATCATACTATCGATAAAAATACCTGAAATTAGAATACCGGTTGTTGTAGCGTATGTAACTGTCATTGATGGCACACTGCTTGCGTGACGTGCTCGTACCGGTGACGTCCACGGTATGCCATCTTCTATTACAGTTTCAGAATACAGTCATTGGTCACCACCCCAACTCCTCCTGCGGGTGTCGTAAGAGCCGACTAAGGGATTTAAGTGTCACTGACCATTATTTGATAAAAGATTGATGACGGGCAGCAGCGTCATCATACACATTACTGCGATTGCCAATCCGCTTGCCCAGCGTGGCGATTATGGGCATTTACCTCCTAATGAGTCTATACGCATAGTTAATAGGAGAGGCCTACGTCCAGCAGTGGACTGAGATAGGCTGATGATGACTATGACAAGTCGAATCTTCGATAATTCGGTATTATTTTTAAGACAATTAAAACAGAAATTAATTGATAAATTTTATTATAATTAAAAAAAAAATTAATGACCATAATGTCCATAATAATTGTTTGTAAATTTATAACTGTAAATATTGTACCAAGGATAAGGTAGTAGTTAAGACTAGTTCTAAGGTTATAAATGTTATAATTATCTGCTTTTCCCTTACAGGGTTTCAAATTTGACATGGATTTTATATGAAGTTATGATAGCATAAATAAATGAACATGAATCCATAGCTTGTACATGAAATGTGGTAAGAGCTTTAATGTTTTGTGAATGAAAGAGTGGGAGGAACTGTGTGTGTAGCTAATTGAATAACTCCTTTGCAATGCCAGACGAGAAACTCGTCAACGAAGTTGTTTTACATGTATGCCTAAGTATTCTGTGCACAAGTAGGAAACGAAAAAAATGTAAACAAATATCGCATTTGTTGTCTTTGACACAAATCGTGAAACTTGTTTGTAGATTTATCTTTAGGCACTGTATCTATATTTTATCTCGCATAGTCAACCAATTAGAATCATAGGCCCAAACCAAACGAGCATTCGCTCATTCTATCCCCCACTCTACGAAATTCGTTCGTTACACAAAGCGTGATTCGTCCAAATTCCAAATTCGTTGATTTCGTAGAGTGGGAGATAGAATGAGCGAATGCTCGTTTGGTCTAAATGCACCTTAACGACATGTAAAAATAAAAATACCTACTCTTGATATACATCGCAGACATAGTGCCTTGTTGAGGTCAACCTAATGTAAAAATAAAAATAAATTCTCTTGGTATAAGTACATCGTAGTCGTGCCTCGTTGACGTCAACCTAGAATACTGCATTAGATTATGTATCTCAAATGCCATTCCATTCCATCGTCGAGTGCGGTACGATTGAACCAGTATCAGGACTGTAAATATTAGATGTCATATACCTAGTTGTATGTACTTAGTACATACATTCTAATCGCGGTTTGATAATACGCACTAGCGTTAAAAATTTCCGGATTAAATGCCGTTTCTTTCCAAACAACTCGTTTTTTCCGGATTTGTTGGGAAAAATCAATGAGTTTCACTTTAATTTTCAACTATAAACTAATGTGAATTACGTCTAATCTTCACATAAACCAGGTGAACGCGATGTCATCGAGGAAAAGTCAATTGAAATAAATGGAAAGGAGTGACAGTGACATTGATTATTAGTGTAAAAACTCGAAAAAAACAAAAAAACCGAAATTGTCATACATTCCCGAAAAAAACATTTTTTTTTCAACCATTTTCATCGCTAGTACGTCATCATCATCATCATTTTAGCCATTTATCGCCTACTGCTGATAGGCCTCTCTTCTAGTACGCCACTCATCTCGGTCCTGAGCCAATCTAACCCAGAAGTGTCACGCAATCTTACGAATGTCGTCGACCCAACGAGCCAACGGACGCCCAGGGGCTCTTTCATCCGGACCACCAACGCTAGTACGATCCCTACTTGAACAGGAATAGGACAGACCACGTATGAATGGTTCATCCAAGAATTCGATCAGCATACTTGCACAGTGAATGACAGAGCCAAGGTCGCTTCATTCTTTGTATCGACGCATGCCATGCCACGGTATACTTGCGATGAATGGGAGATAATGGACTAATTTGCATATCGATTTTTATTCTAATCGAAGATGGATTGGTTGTAGTATGTCACAGGTTTATGAATAGCAAATAACTGTCAGTTGCTAGAATTTTAGTTGCCTGTTTTTTTCATATTGCTTTTAGAGCAGTAAAGACCTATACCAATCGTGAGTAGCATCTAAAAAAAAAATATGACAAATATGGCTGACTTTTCACAGTGTTTGGCGTCTTTGACATATTATAGATATATTTATACGTTAAATATCAATAATTTAAACAAAAAATGTATGTGAATTTCAGGTTTAAGGTTTTAAGTTGGTGATAAAACCAAGATTGTGTTATGAAATAACTGCGTGATTGTTAAATAGTGCCAGTTTGCAGATTTGTTTACATACAATACATATGCGAATGGATGCATTAGCATTAGAAGGTAGGTATATGCATTAGAAGGTAATTTGTCAGCCTCCATCGCTTAGTTGATAGTGCCTACAAAGCTGGAGGTTCCGGGTTCGATTCCTGGCGAGGGCATTATTTGTGTATTCATTTATTACAAATATTTGTTCCTTGGTCATGGCTGTCTATGTATTTAAGTATCTATATGTATCTATCAATTATTTAGTTATGTCATCGCTTGATACCCCACATCACAAGCCTTAATTGAGTTTACCTTGAAACTAGGTCGATTCGTATGGTGTCCCAGGATATTCATTTATTCAATTGCCCATAATCGTCACGCTGGGCAAGCGGATTGGCGATCGCAATAATGTACCCTGTGCACTGTGTCCTTAATGATGATGCTGCTGTCCATCATCAATCTTCAATGAATGAATGTTCAGTGACACTTCGATCCCTCAGTCGACTCTTACGACACCCACGGGAAGAGTTGGAGTGGTGACAAATGTATTCTTACTGCCGTTGCCACGCGCGGCACGCGCACGCGGCGGTTATTTTACTATACATATGTAATTAATAATTATATATAGAGCTGACCGCATCGCAAGGTCGATTCATGTGGTCAGTTGGTCACGTCAAGTGTCGCCTTACAAAGCTTATAAAATCACTACAATCTACATTTATCATACAACATAGACGTAATCATACATGATGTACTCGTACTGTTATTAAAATAACGTATTTCTAACGGAACGTATCTTTCTATGTTTATTATACGGGGTTACCTTGTTAGTGGAGTTAAAACAATATAAAACTGATCGTCTCCGAGGTCATCCTGTATTATATCTATGACAATATTAAAATATGAAAAAGAAGAAATACTTTGCTCAAATTTTGCAGTCCAGTCTCGGCGACTCTTCTGCAGAATTGAAAGAGTTCTGCTAGGGTTTTACTCACTTGAGACTTTCTTAGGCTAATATTTTTAATCAGAGGTGCATTTTTTTGTTTTCTTCTGTCGCTACAATTTTTTTTATGTCACAAAGGTAGAAAACTGAGCTCTCAGCCCACCTGATGGAAAGCAGGAACTGAGGCCCAAGGACATCGTGCCAAAAAATCGCCTATGCGCTGCCTACCCTGAGGACTTAGATGGATTGCCTCTATCTATGCCAGTAATTACACCGGCTATCTTACCCACAAACCGCAGCAGTGCAAACACTGCTATTTAGCGGCAGGTTAACCGGTAAGACGGTGGTAGCTATCCGGGCGGACCCTGCTCGAGGTCCTACCACCAGCGAAGACTCCAATAATAATTTATATTCCCTTTTCCCGACCACAACTCTTCTTTTTTCAAAAGGACCCTAGTAACACATGTCAAATTGTGTCTTCAACAAGCTATCTACCTACATGATACCAGATTCACGATTTAATTGACCTTGTCAATCCTGTCACCTGACGTGATCTAATAACAGTTCAAGGGCAATAAAGTCAACTGACATGTCATAGTGTTATCATTATCACTCCAGAGGGGCTAGCATGTCTTATATTTGACAGCAACTCGCGGCCTTTTCGCGGCTACCCGTCTCGGGTTAATAAATACAATAGAAAAAGGTAGGCGAACATGCGAAGATGTACTAAGGCCGCAGACCTCTTTCTTGGATTTTTTTTTTAAATAAAAAATAATAAAACAGACATGTATCGATTTCTCCAAGATCCCATCATCAGAACCCGACTTGGTGCCAACGGGACCATCTCGGTTTAGTCTAAAATCGGTTTAAAAAAGAATTAACGAAATCGGTGACGTAGGTTTTCGCTTGATAAGTAATACAAACAAACCTAACAAATAAATGAAAATGAGTCGAAACTTTGATTTAAATATACAAATATGTTTGAAAATCTCATACAAATCGACAGTTCCACGGTAAGCTCAATTAAGGCTTGTGATGTGGGTACCAGGCGACGATATATTTAAACTTAATACATAGACATAGACAGCCATGACCAAGAAACAAATATTCGTGATAAATAAATACACAAATAATGCCCTCGCCGGGATTCGAATCAGAAACCTCCAGCTACGTAGGCAGGGTCACTACCAACTAGGCTACGACATAGGCTGGACGTAGTTTTGAAGTTTTGCACACTTTAAGTGTGTTTATTCTCTATTTGTGAGTCGTGACCTTATTGAATGACGGATTGAATATATTACATAATGAATATAAAAAGGTAATGATTAAGTGTAAATCTTCCGTTTTGCGACATCATTGCCGAGTCACCGACGTGTCTCATCTGAGACCGCGTACCACTGGTCGACGAGTTGCCTCTTTATCGCACTTATAAATTCGCACCATTACTATTATATCGATTTAGATTCACGATAGACCCTTTAGGTGCATTTAGAATTTTAGACCAAACGAGCATTCGCTCATTCTATCCCTCACTCTACGAAATCAACGAATTTCAACGAATTACGTTTTGTGTAACGAACGAATTTCGTATAGTGGGGGATAGAATGCTCGTTTGGTCTAAATGCATCTTTACCGTGACCTAACCACTTTAACATGTTCCATGTGCAGCTAAAATCGATAGTGTCACCTCTCACGTGCAAATTCTCGCACACAATTTTCTCGAAATGTACTATTTTGGCACCTGAACCGTAATGATGTCTTTGACGTCGACTGCGTTTTGAGAAATGATTAAATAACACTGAATTCAAGACACAGTGGTTTGAAGGTCAGTGTCAAAGATAAATCAACACTATTTACAATAAATATCTAAAATCCATTGTCAAGAGTGTCAAGACTATCACGTGAGTCGCTTCATACTCACATCATTTGTACGGAACAAAGTCTGTCACACAATTATTTACAACATTATTTTCCATAAACACTTCATGTTAGGCTAGCTACACACGGTCTGAATTCATATTTATAATTTGTATTCATAGTCTCAATTCAGTATGCTTATCTGAAGCTACCCTTACTGAGAGTAACAGAGTCTAACCCCCTTATTCATAATCGTCTCCTAACTTAACAAGCCGCTAAGTATTATTTGTCCCTTACCGTCTCATAGAAATATTGATAAGACCGAAAGGGACAAACTGTACTTAGCAGGTTGTCGATTTCTCCAAGATCGCGTCCTCAGACCCCAAATGGATTCCAATGGGACTAGTGATGGGTCGGTTCCGGTCATTTCCCAATCTTACTATGGGGAAAGTTTTCATTTGGGAATGTTCCCCATACTGTGTTGGGTAAGTTACTGGGAACGACCCATCACTAATTGGGACCATCTCGGGGTTATACACGTTCGATTACAAAAAAAATTCAAATCGGTTAGCGATTCTCGGAGATATCGGGTAACATACATACAACAAAAAAAAACAGTCGAATTGAGAAATGCCTCCTCCTTTTTTGAAGTCGGTTAGAAAATGAAACAACTCGGACGACACCGGTCGACGGTGACACACCGCGATTTGTCTTAAAAATGCGAAAGCGTCGATAGGTTTAGGGAGACCCACAGAGAGGGAGACCCAAACTCGGCGGGATTTTTTTTTTTTCAAAGATTATACTCTAATATTTTCTTCGGTTACCGAGAAGATTATTGATGAAATAAAACGTTAAAAAACTGATAAAATCGCGTATATTGATTAACTACTCTACTATACTCTGTTTGGTTAGGCTTAAATTAACTAGATGTATCGAAACTATCTTGCAGTAACTTTTTATTGGAAAATGCAGTTAAAAATCCAGACTACATACTAAATGAATCAAAATAATGTAAATCACTGTATTTCCTCGTTACATCATAATATAAATTATTATTTGCTAAAACTTATTTTCTAACTGGTTTTCTATAAAAAGATACTGCAAGATTGTTTACATTTAGCTAAGTACCCAATGACATTAAATAATAAATGGACGCACAGAGCCAAACAAAAAAACCAAGAAAAGTGGCACTAAAAGTCATTTCTATCATGTTTCAGTTGAAGCTAATAACGCTCACTTACAATAAACTATAATAAAAAAAACTCAAAGAATAAAAAACTTTGTGAAGTGAGCAATAAGTGTCAAATTTGCGAACAACACCGCAAAATAGTAGAAACTTTTTATGTTTAAGGAATAATGATGCTATACCGTAAGGTGACCAAATGTCAACTGTCAGAACTGAATAGCGAAGGAATATAAAACGAATGGAGTTGCTGTAGATAACTATTATTTACGAGTATATGAGAAATATCATAAAATTATACTTTTGATATTTTAACAGAAACCGTTAAGTAAGTATATAAGGAAATACTACAAAATAAAAGAAAAAGACATCTTTATATTTTATTAATAGAGGAAAACTAAAATGTAAATTATCTTTTAAATAATAATAATTTATACTTAAAGCACTGAAAGAAAACCAACCGTTTCTTGTCTTATATTTTTTACAATGTTGCACAATGCACGGCTTTATAACTAGGTAATACAAAATGTATATACACCCATCCTTAACTTACTTACCAATTAAATTAGGTGTCCGAAAGAGATGTATCTACTTGTTCTGTTTCTCAAATGCCTGATTTATCACTGGTTTTATTTGAAGTGACTACAAGACTACAAAGTGAAGATGTCACATCAGATATCATTATAGAGGTATTAGATATCATCATTATTTTTCAATGGTGTATTTAATTTGGCTCATTTATCCCGAACCAGGAAAGAGATCTGATAAAAAGACTTATGTTCTGGAGGAAAAATATGGAGGAAGGGTAATTTTAATTCTGAGGTCCTGGTTAACTGATCTTTCAATTTGTCAATGAATTTGACGCCTTTGAAACGGAGGCTTGAACGGGAGGTTTGGCACAAAGTCATGCACTACTTCATTTCTGAGCACTTATATATAGTAGATATATATGGCTAAATATATATATATATATATATATATACATGGCCGCACAGATCCATACTAATATTATAAATGAAACGAAAACGAAACGAAAGTGTCACTGTCTATCAGTCTGCGACGTCTTCACGCTTAAACCGCTGAACGGATTAAGATGAAATATGACTCTTGGGAAGAACAGAAAATAGTATTTATTCTAATTCTACGGTAACGAAGTAAAAGATAAAAAAGCGGGTAAAAGATAGTATACAATTTTATTCACCAAATAACTATGTAGTTACACATACATACGACTTCCACACCTTATATATTAACTAAAACGTTTTACAGGATTAAGCCCCGTTTTAGTGAATACATAATATTATTTCATTCAAAAATTAAAAATATTTTGATCTCACATCGACTCATTACATTTTTGTTCCTTGATATTCCTTATTTGGTATAGAAAATATTTATTCAAAAATACCAAATTACTTACGACTAAATAACATACCTATATTATTGTATAATTGTATCAATACTAACTTAAAGAAATGTATTCCATCTCTTTTCCTTATTTTGTAGTTGTTGTTTTTGCATATTTTCACTGCACATTTCGTCATTGTAAACAATTTTGACAAACGTCACCTCAGCGGGTTCGACACAAGTACGCCTTTAGGATCAAAACGACCTATCTCGTATAGCTGGCATTATTAACGTTAGGTCGTTTTCGTTCCAAAGAGCAAAAGGACCGCAATATTTACTTCTGCAGCCCATTTTTTGGGGCCATTTTTTTGAGCTGTTTGGGGATCCACTTATATATTCTAAATCAATGTAAGTACCTCACTGAACAGAGTTTTAATATGAATCCAGATTTGTGTACAGCCAGCCTTAAGTACTTGACTCACGCGCAAACTGGCATGACGTCATCGTCACCTTGTCACCCACGTATCCTTGCCCACGAAAGGGCGTATTTCTAAAGTCATCCATGGCGGATATACCCTTTCAGTTACAGAGGCTTTGAAGGTGCAGTTCAGTCGTTGTTCTAAATGATGCGTTGCGAACAACTTGTGCAAACAAGGATTTTGAATACGCTATTATTAAATGTGGTTATAATTATAATATCTTGGCTTGTGGTCTAGCGGTAAAACACACGGTTGCTAGTTGCTACGCAGCGGTAGTGAGTTAAATCCCCGACTCGTACCAATGAGTTTTTCAAAAAACTTATCTACGAAATATCATTTGATATTCACTAGTGGTTTACGGTGAAGGAAAACATAGTGAGGAAACCCGCTTACATCTGCGAACAATTTCAAGGGTGTATGTGAAGATTGTGAAGTCTCCAACAAGTGTTGGGCCAGCGTTGAGACCACGCAAAATAGGCACGTTTGCCTTTGGTCCGTTTTCGTAATTATGGTTTCGTAGTTAGCTACGTAAGAGGAATTATTTTTCGCCGTTTCGTAATTGATTACCAAAGCGGAATTTATTTTCCGTTTTCGTAATTGCTTACTAATTCTTGTTTCGTAGTTAATTACCAAAACATATTTACTTTTCTTATTTGATAATTGATTACGAAAAAGGAATTTATTGCACTATTTAATTTTCATGAGCTACCTGTTACTGTTTTTGAGATCATTGTTCGGTTTAGCTATTTTTTATAATAATTTTTAGGCGATAGATTTCGACTGCTGCTGGACATAAGCCACCCTTAGAGCATGCCTCAAAGATCGATCGTGAGCAGTCGGCATCCAATAGATCTCCGCTGAGGATTTTAAATTCTTGTATAAACGGTGGCCAGAAAATAAGTGTATTCCCGTTGCCAGTGAGGTTTTTTGACCACCTTGTATATTGTTAATCTTTTGCTGCATGCTATGTCATAATTTGTCATGTTTTTTTCATAAGACAACTTTTAATTTATTGGGTAGGTACATAATATTAGGACTTCCAATACCGGTATTTTTGCAGGATCAATACCGGGATCGCGGTATTGTTCATAATATACCGGTATTGAAAGCTCTAGTACATATGTATTAACAATAGAAAAAAACATCCCTACGTACTAATAATTTGGTACAAACTATGTTGAATTTATTATTCCATTTTGTAGCAATATTAAGTTAGCTATGAAAGTTCCGATTAAAATTATTTATTTTAGTATTTATTTAGCGTTCATGTTTATTTATTTAATTAAACGCAAATTTGAATTTATTAATTACGAAACTCCAACAAATTCCATTTTGTAGACAACTCAGTGACTACCTGCAAAAACATATTTTATCCAAGATAACTACGAAACTCAATTACTAAAAAGGAATAAATTCTTTTTTCATAATGAATTACCAAACAGTGAAAAATAATTCTCGATTCGTAGCCAAATGACTGCGAAAAAATAAAAATAAATTCCTGTTTCGTAGTCAACTACGAAACAGATTACGAATGCAGAAAATAAATTCCGCTTTGATAATCAATTACGAAACGGTGAAAAATAATTCTTCTTACGTAGGTAACTACGAAACCATAATTACGAAAACGGACCAAAGGCACGTTTGATGTCGAGTAGCGGAAAAAATGGCTAGCCAGAATACAACAACAACAGCAACAACAATTATAATATCGTCGGCTAACAAGAAAACCTCACACACGTGTATTTAGTCATTAAGCACGGCATGTTTCGGAGAGCCTAGGTCTCCATTATCAACATCACGTAGTGACTAGACACATGTCTTTACACATGACATGAGTTTAACCTTTTAATTATATTTATAGATATTATGTCTCACAATATTAAATCACGTTATATCGTTTATTTATTTATGTTTATTAAACTCCTACTTAAATGAATTGAATAAATAAATAAATAATAAATAAATAAATATCTGGGGACATCTTACACAAATCAACCTAGTCCCACGGTAAGCTCAATTAAGGCTTGTGTTGTGGGTACCAGGCGACGATATATATAATAGATAGATACGTATAGATACTTAGATACATACACAGCCATGACCAAGGAACAAACATTTGTGATAAATAAATACACAAAGAATGCCCTCGCCGGGATTCGAACCCGGAACCTCCAGCTTCGTAGGCAGGGTCACTACCAACTAGGCTACAGAGGCTGACATATTTAATTATATTTATAGGTATTATGTCTCACAATATTAAATCACGTCATGTCGTTTATTTATTTACGTTTATTAAAGTCCTACTTGATTAAATGAATTAATTGAATAAAAAATAATAAAACCTATATCCTTAATACGAAAGCAACAAAAAGCAAGACATGTGGATTGTGGAGTGTTGCAAAAAAACTATAAACTTCGGACGCGTGGGCAATCCAAGGTGACATCAGAGACCAATCACAACAAAGGTGTTTTTTTAAGGAGCGAATTCGGGTAATCAAGTGTTATCAAATCATAGAATATCTGCTAGAGACTTAATATACATTTCGCCGTTCGTTCGGTAGAATCCCCAAAAAAAATTAAATAAATGTGTTGATTTAAACTTTCACGATTATCACTCATATTTTAAAGACAAACGGGTCTTAATCGCGTAAACTTACGTTTAATTATATCCTGACGTTTCGGGCATGACGTTACACCCGTGGTCGCAGGCAGACCCGTTTGTCTTTAAAATATAAATTAATGTGACTTTTCCTGGGTACAGTGACCAATTACATTCTTCAAATCGAATTCGAAACACTGTGATGCGGTCTGATTGGCCGAGCTGTCACAGCTCCGATCCGCTCCGCGTCGGTGGAGCCGCATCCTTATTGTCACTTATGGCGTTAAGTTCGTAAGATCGTATACAAATACAACATAAGCGCCATCGACACTAAGGTCCCTTTACCCAGATAACGTCAGAAATATGGCCGACTTTCAATAGAATTTGTGGTCTGTGACACATCCAAAATCATGTCACAGGTTGGACCTAGGGTTTATAATAAGCTCCCAGCGGAGATAAAGAATGCAGGTAGCACAACACTATTTTTAAATAAATTAAGGAATAAGTGGCTACTGCTCCACTCGTTTTATGATTTTAATGATTATTTCAATCTACCTGACATTTTATAATTTAACAAATTTTATATAATTACAAATTAGAGAACTACAAAAAATTATAACGTAGAAATTACACAAATTACTAAAATTAAATTAACATTAAATGCACACACACAGCTTATCACATTACAACCCCGTCCCTTGCCGTTTCTGGTGCAAAAGTACCCATAACGCTGGCAGTATTTCCACGCTGGATAGCCATGGATAACCCTTGCACCAGAAAAGACTCAGAGCGGGGATCCTCTCCCTTTAGTCTGAGCCGGCGACCAATGTCCTGCACATTGTTTTATAATTTAAATACTGGAATAATTACATCAAATTAAATTTTTGGAATTATTATTGACATGTACCTACCTTGACTAATTAATTTATTATTGTATGACATTTATTTTTGAAATGTAATCGAATCACAATTGTCATGTACAAACTTATAATTAGGTTTTTTCTTTTTTTTACCATTTTGAATATATAATAACTTGTTGACATGTAATATTTAGAATATTATAAATAAATGACTATGACTATGACTACCATGACTCCTGCTGTAGATCCTTAGGGCCCTTAAGGGTCATGGACCACATAAAAAAAACTGTGCTCGTAACACGATTGGTGATTAGGTAAGAAATGCGCACACGACCTTGAAAATAACCTCGAGGATTCGCGTCGCGTGCAACGGTTTTCCTTAATGGTCGCGGATTTTCCTAAGATGGCGGTAAGATTGAATAAATATCTATAGCGACACCGCACCGCACGACAGTATACCAAATACCGTAAAACGGGGTAAATAGGAATGGCGGGGTAAATAGGAACGTAGAGTAAACTGGTATGTTAGCCCAGGACAAACAGTCCAATTTAGAACAACAGATTTTTTCATATTATGTGTTATTCTAAACTGGACTATTTGTCCTGGGCTAACAGACTAGTTTACCCTACATTCCTTTATTTACCCCGTCATTCCTATTTAATTTACCCCTTTTTACGGTAGTACTTAGACTAGACCTAGTTGTCAAAGAAATATGAATTCGGACGATACCGGGAAAAGTCGATTTTGTATAATGTTCATCAGCAGACAAAAAAAATAAAAACAAAAATGGCTGACTTTCCATAGGTACCTTTGACGTCTATCATCATCATCATCATATCAGCTGAAAGACGTCCACTGCTGAACATAGGCCTCCCCCAAAGATTGCCACAATGACCGGTCCTGCGCCACCCGCATCCAGCAGACTCCTGCGACCTTCACCATGTCATCGGTCCACCTTGTGGGGGGCCTACCCACGCTACGCCTTCCGGTACGTGGCCGCCACTCAAGAACCTTCCCGCCCCAACGGCCATCGGTTCTACGCGCAATGTGCCCCGCCCACTGCCACTTCAGTTTAGCGATTCGGAGAGCTATTTCGGTTACTTTGGTTCTGCTGCGGATGACACATTATTATTGTGAAACACGTTCGCAGATATCTTATTTTTATTACATAATAATCGTTGATTTTTTCGTTAATACCACCTCCCGACTACCTACCGTCACCTTCGAGCCACTGCCGCTTCAATTTAGCGAATTGGTGAGCTATATCGGTTACTTAAAAAATCTGGTTTCCGGAAAGGTTTCAGCACCGTGGACCACATACATGCGTTGCGGCAGGTTATACAGAAAACGGAAGAATATAACCTGCCCCTGTGCCTAGCATTCGTGGACTACGAAAAGGCCTTCGATTCGATCGAAATATGGGCTGTGCTGCAGTCTCTTCAGCGGTGCCAAGTCGACTATCGGTACATCGAAGTATTGAAGTGCTTGTACGGAAACGCCACAATGTCGGTCCGCCTCCAAGAACTCGAAACCGATTCCAGTGCGACGGGGTGTCAGACAAGGAGATGTAATATCCCCAAAACTGTTCACCGCTGCACTGGAAGATGTTTTTAAGGTTATGGAGTGGGAAAGACGCGGCATCAATATAAACGGCGAGTACATCACGCACCTTCGATTTGCCGATGACATAGTCGTTATGGCTGAGACCGTTGAAGACCTCAGAACAATGCTCGATGACCTCAGTAGAGCCTCCGGACTAGTTGGTATGAAGATGAATTTGGACAAGACGAAAGTCATGTTCAATGCTCAAGTAGTACCATCTCCCGTTACAGTCGGAGGCTCTACTCTCGAAGTTGTTGACGAGTATGTCTACCTGGGACAAACTGTTCAGTTAGGTAGGTCCAACTTTGAGAAAGAGGTAAATCGTCGAATCCGACTTGGCTGGGCAGCGTTCGGGAAGTTGCAAAAAATCTTCTC
>JALPQI010004796.1:0-70345 GCA_025490895.1 Thaumatotibia leucotreta
TTTCGTGTAAAAATAAATGATTATTACAATTAATTTAAATAGCTTAAATAGCCGTTATAATTTCTGAAAAACACCTTAAAAATTAGAAAAAGACAAAAAATACAAAATACTTACAAAAATAAAACACAGGACTATTTCTAAGTAACTTGTGGGGCATTAAATTATTAGTTGTTTATAGAGTTAGAAAAACGTATAACTGTTCACGACTCATGTTTAACCCTGTATAAACGCTAACGTAAACGTTTCTTGCCAACTTGTAGTAAGAAAATGTATCCACCCAAGCTCGGCAAGTCGACAACATTCTAGAATAACTATACCAGAACCAATATTTTTAGTTGAAACTGCAAATCGGATCCGCTTAGCTCCAAGTTTCCTTCAACTTTGATGAGTCTGAAAGGAATTGGACGTACAGCTACAATACAGACAGATCTAAAGATTTAAGAGATTTACAGCTTGTGATGAAAGATGTAAGACAAAGTTAAATGAAAGCATCGCGACGTGAATGCAACTTTTATGTGTCATGGCTGAAATAATAAACAACGTGTTATTCGACTTATATACTTAGCAGGGTATGGCATATAAGGTACACCCGGCTACGATCGGATCTAATGTAAGATCGGGTGACCGCAATAACTAGTAGTATTTTTTCCTCACTGGCTATATTATGCATGACGCCATTTCACCCCGCCCCTCTCGCTAGTATGCATGCAGCAACCACTCAGCAGCATCAGTCGTGAGATACGAACGTTTAAAAAAAAGTGTTTTTTTTCGAGAATTTTTGGAGGTCCGATCTTTAACAGGAAGCTATGCACCATCTTTTCCTTACTTTAGAGTTGAGATTAGATACTAGTCCGATCTTAAGCCAAGAAGGTTTTTCGGTTGGGTGTCTTGAAAAAAATATAGTGTAAGTTTAAGTGTCGATTACTCCTAAGCTATTCGGCTGAGCGGCATCAAATAAATTTATATTGTGTGCTTGATTTTTTATCACGTACATTACACATCTGCTGGTAAAAGTTAGTAACAATAAATTTTTTTTTTTTTTTTTACATCCTTTCAACTCACCGAAAAATAGTCCGGTTTTACCCGGGTGTATCTTAATAGGGGACAAAATGAAACGGTAGGTTATTAAGCATGTCATTAATTATTTTCTTAATAAGGAAATAAACGTTTTCATCACCTGTCTAAGCGCGTTATTTCTTGCATGCGTAACGGGAGTAATAGAAAAGTGAAATTCCCTAGGGAGTAATAGAAATGTCAGTACATCATAGAATAATATTTTATCTTAAAACTTATTTTTTTGTCCGCAAGTGTGATGAAAAAATTGTATGCATCACGGTCGGTAAGCGGAATACTAACTCGAGTCCTCCGCCTCCGCCTACGGCCTAATTCCGTTTACCTCCCTTGATGCACAATGTACTATTATTTTTATTTTATAGAAATAAATAACTTCACATTTGTACGCGTTCGGGCAACTGGACGCGATGTCATACTAAACGACTATTTTCTAGAGACAAAATGCGTACACATACGGATATATGTATGTGTCTTCACCCTATTGCGTCAATATGCATACATAGTTAATATAAGCCTATTTACGTCCAGCAGTGGACTAAAATGAGATAGGCGATGTGTATAAAATTGCCCAATTAGTGCTTATCATTAATTGGTTTAAACTACGATCATAATTTAAATCTAAACTACAAAACGCACTTAACTGCAAGCCAGATAAGGCTAGCTAGTATTGGGTTTCCTGCCTAGCTCCTTTCCATAACCTGTTATACTGTTAGCCGGCCATTCATTTCTATAACCGTACACACTAGTTTGACACGCGGGTTCAGAGGATTCCTTTCTCCTGGTAAACGCGGTTTCATCATCATCATCATATCAGCCGAAGGACGTCCACTGCTGAACACAGGCCTCACCTCTGGACCTCCACATGTACCGGTTAGATGAGACCTGCATGTCCCGGCGACCTTCATAAGGTCGTCTGTCCATCTTGTGGGTGGACATCCTACCTTGCGTTAGCCTAGCCGTGGTCTCCACTCGAGCACTTTTCGACCCCATCGACCACCTGCTCTGCGTGCAATGTGGCCTGCCCATTGCCACTTCAGCTTGGTAATCCGGAGGGCTTTGTCAGTAACTTTAGTTACTAAATCAACCATAGCTTAACGAGCTATGGAGAGGGCTATGCTCGGAGTTTCTCTGCGTGATCGAATCAGAAATGAGGAGATCCGTAGGCGAACTAAAGTTACTGACGTATGTATTTAGTAATTGAGAATAAATATTAGAAAATGTGCGTCAAGCGGTGGTGGCTCAGTGGTTTCGACGTTTGTCTTTCAATCCGGAGGTCGTGCGTTCAAATCCTGGCTCGTACCAATTAGTTTTTCCGAAACTTATGTACGGAATATCAGATGATATTTACCATTAGCTTTCGGTGAAGGAAAACACCGTGAGGAAACCTGCATACATCCGCGAAGAAATTCAAAGGTGTATGTGAAGTTCCCAACCCGCTTAGGGCCAGCGTGGGGACTATAGCCCGATCCCTTTCATATATGAGAGGAGGCCTATGCCCAGCAGTGGGACATTATATAAGCTAAAATATTATTATTATTATATTATGAGAAAATTATTACTGACCAAAAATTGTTTTGTTACCGTACCGGAAGGCGCAGCGTGGATAAGCCCCGGAAAGTGGGCCTAAGACAGGTCATCAGGTCACCAGATTGAAGGTCGCAGGAGTCCGCTGGACGCTCATCAATCTGTGTTACCGTACCTTGCATCAGGGATCGGAACCGGTTTATTGAAAAGCCTCGAAATAGCTAAATATTTTAAACTTTTTTACACGCTTTATGTATTTAGTACGCAATATTTTGTGGAATGAACAATATTGAATTGATATACTGAAGAACGAAATCAGAACTGTTCTTTTGTGGAGAAAAAACCGATAAACGATTCCTGCCTAGCATACAATACAATAAATGCTCTTTATTGCACACCAAAAAACAGTAAAATAACAGATATACAGTGTACAGCATAAAACTTAATCACTAGAATAAAATATAATATTTTCTTTTAGTACGGGTCCTTAAATGAAAATACGGTCCCATCGTGAAGAAAGCATGAAACTTGGCATGAAGGTAGCTGTCATATATGTGCTTCAATTAAGATATGGAAGCACGTTAACAAATAATGTTTTCTCCCCCCCCACCCCTTTTATCTCCCGAATTCCGGTTTTTCGAATTTTCTACGAAAACTATAAGACTGAGGAGTTTACTCTTCAGGGACCAAATCATCGTCACTAAATTACCTACAAAACGATTCTACATTATACAGTGGTAAGATTAATATATTTCTGTCTACAGCCACCAGACACATTATGGAATTGTAAAAAAAAGGCATTTTTTTTTCTTGCTCCATTTGTAAGAAAACGACAAAAGAGGCGATAAAATAGGCTAGAATGTTAGATACCTTATACATTGAGCTACAAAATGACACCTATTTTGTAGTCGTAGAAGCATTACTTCCAGAGTTACAGCTTACCGCGTCTGAATCAAGTACTCGTTTTTTTACCTTTTTACAATACCACCTTTCTGTTAATTTTGTTTTGCTGAGATTTAGAGGTAAGGGTTTCAATAATTAAAAATACAGTCACATACACAGTGAAAATTATATATATTATTTATTTTAATGTATATCACAGGAATCTCCTCCACACTTACAGAGACCAGTACAGGGAAGGCCCGACTTCCTACAACTGCATCGTCCTTTAATGCAGCTGCGGCATGAACATTTCGTCAATTCCTTAACAGATGCGGACGTTTCTTTGGTTGTACTCCAAAATGGCATCCAAATACCGTCTTCTTTCATCCAACCCCAGTTTTCGAAGTTCGGATATTCAGGATAATTTTTCAACATGCTTCCATATCTACTTTGAAGCACATATATGACAACTACATTCATGCAAAGTTTCATGCTTTCTTCACGATGGGACCATAAAACTGATTTTTGTTAGGACAAGGAGCCGCACAGTACTTGATTCAGACGCGGTAAGCTGTAACTCTGGAAGTAATGCTTCTACGACTACAAAATAGGTGTCATTTTGTAGCTCAATGTATAAGGTATCTAACATTCTAGCCTATTTTATCACCTCTTTTGTCGTTTTCTTACAAATGGAGCAAGAAAAAAAAAATTGCCTTTTTTTTACAATTCCATAATATGTCTGGTGGCTGTAGACAGAAATATATTAATCTTACCACTGTATAATGTAGTATCGTTTTGTAGGTAATTTAATGACGATGATTTGGTCCCTGAAAAGTAAACTCCTCAGTCTTATAGTTTTCGTAGAAAATTCGAAAAACCGGAATTCGGGAGATAAAAGGGGTGGGGGGGGGAGAAAACATTATTTGTTAACGTGCTTCCATATCTTAATTGAAGCACATATATGACAACTACATTCATGCAAAGTTTCATGCTTTCTTCACGATGGGACCATAAAACTGATTTTTGTTAGGACAAGGAGCCGCACTATTTGGTTACCGCGAGGATTACACATGAAATAAAGACTCGCCCGCAGACCATGAACCCTGTAAAGTGTTCGAAACGTCGGAATTAAATACACGAGAGTTTATCCGTTTTCATAGTTTTATTTCATATAATAAAATAGTTAAGTTCATAACTTGACCACTCCATTTATTATTTATCTATGGCTAATCTAGTCTTAAATATAAAGGCTACATCATTAAGCTAATCTAGGTCGATTATCTTGCTAGGCCAACGGTAAATGAAGTTATTATTCTCATTCTAATTGCGTCAGATATCTAATGCATATAATTATCATATTTAAAGGTCTATATTACTGGGATTGGGCTAAATTTAGCGTACGAATTAGGTAGACCAAATCAGTGACCGTATACGGCTAATTGGAATGATAAAAATACAGTTTTAATAGGGATTTTTGGTGCTTATAGTTAATTACAATACGACCTCTCAGCTACACCCTACTCTCAACTGCAAGCCAACATTTTTATTATATTATCTTTATCGCCCAATACAAGTAGGTACACACTATTATAAAATAGCAACTGAGAAAAAAACTAAATATTGAATAACAAACTATAACTATATGGATAACTTCGATGCTGCCATTTTTTTAATATTAACCCTTAAATTGGCAAATTAAAAAAAAATCGTGCGTTCTAGCCTCCTCGCCATTGTGTAGAGCAGAAAATTATGTCTTTAAAAAATACAAATAGTGAGCCGAAGACTGTGTTCATTGTGACGAACATTGTCAATTTAAGGGCTAAAGGTTTTTTTGCAGAAAAATATAAAAAAAACATACATTATAACAATCGGGACAGTCTAAAGCTGGTGCATTCAGACCAAACGAGCATTCGCTATTCTATCCCCCGCTCTACGAAATCAACCAATCACGTTTTGTGTAACAATCGAATTTCGTAGAGTAGGGGGTTAGAATAGCGAATGCACGTTTGGTCTGAATGCACTTTTAAATAGGTAGGTACTTATTTTGTGGAACGACTCAACTGTTTTACTAAATATTTTTAGAGTTTTATTTTTAAAGTAGTAAGACTACTATGTTTATGAATTTAAATATTAGATGTCATATATCAAAGAAAAAATACCGACGTTACCGACGCCGGAGGTGGGATTCGAACCCACGTCCTTAGCTTTCGCGGCTGATGCCTAAACCACTCGGCTCGGCTCGAGAGCCCAATAAATATACATAATATGATTCGAGGTTTAAAGTACCTTGTTACTATTACATCATTTTTGCTGCAAAGCCTCTACACTCTCGATCTCTATATTTTTAGACAGAAGAAAAATATTTTTTATTCTTAACATAGCTTAACTAAAGCTCTATGACCACGTATCTATGTACCACAATAACCACATTCATGATTTAATCAATATGTATATTTTAATGTATAAATTGCACTGGTACTCTGATTTGTACCATACCAACAGGTATATGAAACGATTTGCACTACATTATCGACCTTATAAGGCCATGCACCTATGCAGATTATATCAGAACCCGTTCTTAACCGAATTCATCACTCCGCCAAATGCATAACATAACACGAATCTATGTCAGTGTGTAGGTTACACTTATACAACTTATGTGAGCTTATAAAGGCTGTTACACCTTCTGCTATCCCCTTCGCACCTGTTTAAAGTTTTATAGGCCGTTTCTTTTGAGCGTCGCAGCGCCATGCGGCAGACCGGAGAACTAAATGACAGTTGCCGCAAAGCATGCGTTGTGTTTTATTGAACCCTGCGTTTGCGCACAATATAGACAATTCTACGCATGTTAATTCATATTAAACTGTGTGTTGTTTTGGAACGTGTCGTGCGATATGTTTATAAAGTTACTGTGTGTGTGCTATGTGTGTATATAGGGTTAAATGAGTGTGAGGGGTATTGTTGACATTCCCGGATTGTTTTCTTGGAGCCCGAAGAACAGTATCAAAATAAAGCTCAAGCGTAAGTAAACACAACTTATCTATAACAATTTTATGCTGTTTTTGAAACACTTTGATACTCGTAAACTATTATTTATCTTTATTTAGAGATACCAATAAGTTTTAATGGATAGTTTTTCCTTAAATCGATTGTTATTTTAATTATTAGGATTAATATTTATAAAATATAATTTGAATATAGGAGATAACTATAAGTGTTAATTAAATTGACGAACAAAACCTAATTTTATAAATAAAGTTATACGTATCCATTTACCTAATGTCGCCCCTATCTTAGTGTCTTAAGTAATTAAGTTATCTAGATAGGTGGGTACGTATAATTCAAGTTCGTTTAGGCATTTAGGTCAATTGATACTATTTTAATTATGTATGATACCTACTACTTCATTTCGCTATGTATAAAGTATAAAGCTACTCCAAAGAAACGAAAAAAAATTAACTCTGTCTAAAACTGCTTGATAAGATTAATTGTCATTGTCAAATCGTATTGTATGAGATAAGTATGATCCTAAAATACTTATTTCTTTGATATTGTATAGGGCAAATCTCCCGAGTGCTCCGCATAAAAAAGAAAAGAGCTCTACGCAAAGCTGTTTTATAAAACCTTTTTAAAATCCATAACTGTGGTCATAAACTCGATTACCAAATTGATGTCACAACAAAAAAGTTAAATAGGTATGTCCAAGTACGGTAAATTCGTTATGATTGGCTCATCTCACAGGTAAATGTGGTTGTAAATTTGATAAAGAATCCAATTAGGTTTACGGGCAACCGGTTTGAAATGGCGGGATTTCAGAATGCTTAAACTAATTGTTTATTTATTTATCAATTAAACGTTGCAGTAAATTGATAAGCGATTATAACGAGTTTATGATTGTGATCGAGCCATTTGTGAATACGTACGGTAAAGTGGTTTAATGTATAATTTCGTAATACAGGTGACTATAATACAGGTTGAGACTTCGTGATATTTTTAAGGGAAAAGTTTTTTAACTTTATCAAGTAACAATTCAATTCTTCGAGAGTCAATTATAGTGTAAATAGGCACCTAAGTAATTGTATATTTTAATCTTTACTAAGTTTGCTGAATTAGCCGTTCTGACGAAGTCCGAACTTAGACGTGTGCGCCGATGTCAAAATGGTCGGCGGCGGCGTTTGCCGAAAAGTCGGCGGCGGCGGCGTGATTTCGGCGTGAAATCGGCGTGAAGGTCACGTGAATATAAAAGCGGAATTCGATCGTATTCTTTATTATAATTGAGATAAATACAATATAAATGTGCAATAAACGCCACCAATGGCCACCTTAACCACCATCTGATCAATAGATAACAGTTTTCTCTTCCTATCATATTCTAAAGCTTGTCTAAATGTCCACGAAGTAAAGTAGCCATCGTAAAATCAGTCTCCACTGTTACACAATAGTCCCATGTAGTTCTAACAGCCATGGGACCGTAAATTGGTTCTTCTGTTTTATGTTTAACAATCCAATATCCAAAAGTATTAGCTTAAAAGTCGTCAAAATCAAAATAACTTCAGATAATGCTTAATGCAAAAGTGCGATCTTCCGAGACGATTTCAACAATGTTAGACTTGTAACATTAAAATTGTAGACACAAGATTCACAGTTTATTATAGTATTGATATTGTAATTTAGTTAAGACCCATTGGGAAACTAAATTACTCAAAATTGTAAAATAAGAAGAAACACTGCTAAAATTCAGAAGTTTAACACAGAATCTCTGAGTAATAAAGTAAATGCGCTTCTTAGAGAGTTTCAAACATGGTTTAATAGCAATAACCTAATCTTAAATATGGATAAGACAAAAACTATGATGTTTAGAACTACGTCTAGGAATGGCGAATCCTTGCATGTTAATTTAGAAGGCTCAGATGTGAATGTTGAAGATAGTGTTAAACTCCTCGGTATATACCTAGATAGGGATCTTAACTGGAAAGAAGAACTAAAATCACTGGAAAATGCTATTAGTTCAGCTTGTTATGCACTGAGGAGCTTACGCGAGGAAGTTACTTTAAAGCAGTTAACATCTGTGTATTACGCATTAGTAGAGTCTCGGTTGCGATACAGTATTAAATTTTGGGGACGAAGTTATAAATATAATATAAATAAAGCGTTTGTTGCCCAAAAACGTGCCATCAGAATCATGGTCCGTATCCCATGCTGGCAGTCGTGTAGAGAACACTTTATCCGTCTAAAAATTCTTACGGTACCCTGCCTCTATATTCTGGTGTTACTCACTGGTGTCGTTAAACACTTGGAGAGATATGAAACAGAGGAAGAAAGAATCTCTAGAATGAACACACGTAGGAAAGACTTGGTCAATTTGATAGCGCCTAAATTGAATATTGTTCACCATTGTGCCCTATATCAAGCAGTAAAACTATATAACTGCCTTCCGATCGAGCTCAAATCAATATTTGATGTGAACAACTTTAAATGCCGGTTAAGGGACTTATTAATTAGTAAATGTTATTATGATGTCAATGATTTTATTTGTAATGTATAATGTACAATAACGTTCCTATTATATAATACCAAAATGTGACTGACATATGTTAAATTAATATAATAATAATAATGTTGTATTCTTTGGATTAAGGTGGAATGTCACGGTCAGCTAGGCACTACAACGCCAATAGATGGCGTTATAGTGCTTAGGTGGCGCGAATTCTACGTATTTTTATATTTTATGTATGATAATAGAAATATTTTTAATAAGTAATATGTTTGCCGCAAATAAACTGCTGTTTCTAATGTGGCCAACTAAATTTCAGGTGAGGTTTAATTTACAAAATAAGTTTATTTGAATAAATACGAAACGCTGCCGCGGCTGCGCAGTATGTACACACACATTCAAACCCTTATTCGTTTACGAAACCGATTGCTTATTTCGGAACGTGTATTGAACTTGGATTAGGCTAGTAGGATGACCGTCTGACGCACATTCATTAGGACCAAGGTTGAAATCTCGTAATTTCAATATATTTTTTACTTTACATTACATGACATTTTATTTTTTTTAATGATACTTTACCTATAATTTAATTTTTTTCAGTAATAAATAAATAACCTGTGGCCTATCCCACAAAACTTTACAAGCGTATAATTCTACAAAATTGTATAAATTCCGAAACAAATAATTGTCAATTTTGTAGATTTGTATGCTTGTAAAGTTTTGTGGTATTGGTCCCTGACCTACAAACCTACAGTTTAATTTTGGTGGCCTTATATACAGGTTGTTTTTTTTCGACCGTTCAAATTCTACGTAGTGAATGTGTAGGTCATACTCACCAACTTTTACTATGGGGACAAAGTCGAAATCGCGAAAAAAAAATCAGCTGTTTCATACAAATTGGCGGCATTACGCCGGCCGAAATGTATGAAACAGCTGATTTGAACGGTCGAAAAAAAAACACCCTGTATTTACTCACCAAAAACGTTTTCAGGTGATGTTATGGCATCCAGTTCCGGTATTTTTTGCATGGTCAATCTCAAATCCCCTATAATACTAAAAACCGGGCCTGGATGTCCTAACCTAATAGGTGTCCAATCAGATTGGGACGGAATCTATTCGATGACTTCAGTCAGATAAGTTTTCATATGTAGATATAATTATATTAGATATTTCTAGTCACTTTAATTATTAGATTCCTTCCCATTCCAATCACGTGCGGAATACATAGATAAAGAAAACAGATCAATTTATAAATTCAGTGTTTTATTTACATCATATCATATTATTTTTATTTATTATTTCTGTTTTCTGGTTTTATACATGGATATAGGAAGATTGCTTGACGTTGTGTGTGTTGCTTGGAAGTGAGCCTGAAGCGTCTACACATATTGTGACACCTGCAGTTGGCCCTGGATCTGAAATGAGAACACTCATCGTTAAAATGGTGTGTGATGATTACTGGAATAAAAAATACATTTCAGCTTTGTCTAGTTAGGTGGTGGTGAACTTGACTGCGAAGTTAGGGAGGGAACCTGGGTTCAAAACAGGTTCAGTGAGTACCTATCTACAAAATGGTTATATTTTTAAAAGTTCAAGGCCTGGAACTCATCATCCCTCGGGAAAATAACGTTTCCGGTATTTATGTAAAAAAAAATATTATTCTTATAATATAATATATATTACTATTTATTTACATGTCAAGTTTCCTTATTCCAATCCGATGAGCAGTTGTTGCGAAAACAATAAACACCGAAACATTTTTGTTATAATAATAGTGGAAATATATAATAAAAAAAACTGTTTGAATACTGGGAGGAAAGATATCCAGCAAGTCAGCCTCTACAGAACTTACCTTTTGATTTCTCCGTAATATACTTGTAGTATCATTTCTCCAAGGCTTCGCTTACAAGTTTTTTCAGGCCCGAGTATCGGTGGTTTTTTTATAGCCTTTCCGGGACGTTTGTGGCTACATAATATACAAACGTATAATAAATCCTCATGTAAATCACTGCACGCTATGAGATATTTCAAACAATCGTAGGCAATTTAGAGTCAATTCGAATTTGTAGGTATAAACAAATGGTAAAACGATAAAGTACTGCCGGTGATTTAGAATCAGAGTGACATTTGAATTTAGTGTTGCCTTGCCAAATAGGTTTTACGTTCAGTTCCACGAGACTATCATTTAGTACGCACATCTATTATAAAAACATTAAATGTAACTAGTATGTATAGGTATAATTTCTATAATAAAAGGTCTTTCGTTCGGCTTTTGCGTGGGGATGGATGTCCTAACCTAATAGGTGTCCAATCAGATTGGGACGGAATCTATTCGATGACTTCAGTCAGATAAGTTTTCATATGTAGATATAATTATATTAGATATTTCTAGTCACTTTAATTATTAGATTCCTTCCCATTCCAATCACGTGCGGAATACATAGATAAAGAAAACAGATCAATTTATAAATTCAGTGTTTTATTTACATCATATCATATTATTTTTATTTATTATTTCTGTTTTCTGGTTTTATACATGGATATAGGAAGATTGCTTGACGTTGTGTGTGTTGCTTGGAAGTGAGCCTGAAGCGTCTACACATATTGTGACACCTGCAGTTGGCCCTGGATCTGAAATGAGAACACTCATCGTTAAAATGGTGTGTGATGATTACTGGAATAAAAAATACATTTCAGCTTTGTCTAGTTAGGTGGTGGTGAACTTGACTGCGAAGTTAGGGAGGGAACCTGGGTTCAAAACAGGTTCAGTGAGTACCTATCTACAAAATGGTTATATTTTTAAAAGTTCAAGGCCTGGAACTCATCATCCCTCGGGAAAATAACGTTTCCGGTATTTATGTAAAAAAAAATATTATTCTTATAATATAATATATATTACTATTTATTTACATGTCAAGTTTCCTTATTCCAATCCGATGAGCAGTTGTTGCGAAAACAATAAACACCGAAACATTTTTGTTATAATAATAGTGGAAATATATAATAAAAAAAACTGTTTGAATACTGGGAGGAAAGATATCCAGCAAGTCAGCCTCTACAGAACTTACCTTTTGATTTCTCCGTAATATACTTGTAGTATCATTTCTCCAAGGCTTCGCTTACAAGTTTTTTCAGGCCCGAGTATCGGTGGTTTTTTTATAGCCTTTCCGGGACGTTTGTGGCTACATAATATACAAACGTATAATAAATCCTCATGTAAATCACTGCACGCTATGAGATATTTCAAACAATCGTAGGCAATTTAGAGTCAATTCGAATTTGTAGGTATAAACAAATGGTAAAACGATAAAGTACTGCCGGTGATTTAGAATCAGAGTGACATTTGAATTTAGTGTTGCCTTGCCAAATAGGTTTTACGTTCAGTTCCACGAGACTATCATTTAGTACGCACATCTATTATAAAAACATTAAATGTAACTAGTATGTATAGGTATAATTTCTATAATAAAAGGTCTTTCGTTCGGCTTTTGCGTGGGGATATGGCCTATATGGCAACATTAGCAACGCTTGCGTTTGATATTGTTGAAAAATAAATAACATGCGAAATGCGTTAGGGCAGAGCGGCAACGTAGCATTTCCAGCTAACTGGCAACGTCGCTTTCCAACGCACACGCCGAACGTACGATTGGTGTATGACACTGTCGTCGTTCCCCCAAAAATTGACAAAACTTTATTAAAATAAAGTACTAATTTAAGCTATTATTCGACCCTTTATATTACAGAAACATAATTTGCCGCAAACAAATATAAAAATGATTGTCGATTTAAGTGATTTCATTGTAAAAATATGCTTCATTTACCCATATTTGAATAAATATATTAGTATGAAAAACGAACCACCTTAAGTTAAGCATGTTAATTATAAAATTGTAATTTATTCTAGTAATTAGTAAGATTAATGATACATATTATAATATTTCCGACATGATTGTAAAATTGTTATGGAATAAAGTCTTATCTTATCTTATCTTATCTTATCTTTAAATATAAGTCCATAGTTATGGGGAAATTCATATAAATATCAACCACAGCGTCCGAAAAGAAAATTAATTATACGGCAACGTCTACTTTATTTCGTGTATTTCGTGTGTTTTGGACTAACTCTATTCATCTTCGTTATATGATGATAGTAATAATACGTATTATCTGCCGATGGACATTAGGTCCCCAAATCCCCTATCATAGCATGTCATAAGGATAAATAGTGCGCAGTCCACATCCAATGGATTCCACCTATCTTTGCCAGGTCATCGGTCCATCATATTGGGAGCCTTCCTACACTGCGTCGACAAATTTATGCTTGCCTTTAAGAAATCGCTTGCCCCAACGCTAATTTTGCGGGCAATGTGTCCAGCCCACTTTTTTTTACGTTGGGAAAATGCTTTTACGCATCCTGTCGTGAGACAGGTATGACGGACTACGGAGCATTGACCTCCACTACCGTCTAAAAACCCAACGAGTGCCATCTCTGCTTTTGACGGAGTGACGCAGGATCGCTATGAGCATTCTACTGCGTCACTCCAGCGGGCAGCCGAGCTGCAGACCCAATGGGACACCAAATAGTTAGTGGCCCCAGTAGCAGATGTGCGTAGCGTCTGCGCCGACCTCCAAGCCTGGGTCGACGGAGCGGGTGTGCTGCAGGATCATTTTCTCTCTCCCGATCCGAGGCCTCCTTCTGCGAAATGGTATCTTCGCAGAAGGTGGTTACGGCTTTCCAGCTTCTGTCGCTGTCGAGCATCGCGTTTACGATGCTAGATCAGCTCCTATAACCTGCCTTAATGTTGCCCGGTTAGGCTCCCAGGCAGGTCAGTCTGCTAAAGTATGGTATGGTGCACTGAGTCTTCCTGTGCGCCACACTCATGGCATTTTGTTGACTCTTCTCGTCTAATCCGGTGCAGATATCTGCCGAAGCACCCATGGCCAGACAGTATCTGCACCAGCCTGAAGGTCAGTGCCCCGTGACGCCGCTTCATCGAGCGATCTAAGGGAGGAGGAATGGCTTCTATGGTTAGCACGCCGTAAGCCGATGTCCCCAGGTCCACGTCCCATTGGAGAAGCATGCGATTCTGCGCTTGATGGCTTGGGGTTTGGCCATCCTCCCTCTGCCTTGTTTCGTACCGGTATACTTCGGCAAGGACTTTGGCTTGAAGTTCCCAAGGGGGATGCGCTGCCAAAGATGTCGCTGCAGCCCAAGAGACTGTGCGATAGGCCCGCACTGCCCTAACCACAATAGCTCTCTGTATATAGTCTCCTTAAAAGGGCCTTGTTCTGCATGGTGAGTGCATCTTCCCACGGAGGGGCTCCATACGTGGCCATGCTGCATGGGACACCTGCGTTTAATGTCTAGCCCACTGCCACTTCAGGTCACACATTTTTTGAGCTACGTTGGTTCTTTCAGTTATTATACGGCTCTCAAAATTCCTGTTTCAATCTTGTATGGAACTCCTCTTTCCATAGATTAAATAGTTCATTGAGTGATCTTTTTACTAAGCCCATAATTACCTACCGCGTTTTATAGTCATAAGTATGGTCGAAGAATTTTGTTTTGAAATATACTGCGGGATATTTAATGAGAAGATATTGTACTGTCGGGCACTACTATACTATTGACCTTTTTCTCAAATTTAGATCCACCCAACTGATGGACTAGTTATCTGTCCCCGGTACACATGTTCGTTGTCTTTGAGCTTAGATTTTGACTGGAGTTTGTATCACAAAGACTAGATATTTGATATGGTCTTCGTTGTATCTTAAGCCCAACGCATTCAGGGGCTCTACAGAAATCAATGAGTATAGTGCTCAAGTTCTCCAAGGTTTCAACCATAATTACTTTATAGTTTGCAAAACGAACGTGGGTGGTATAACTGATATACTGACTATTGATGTTGATGACAAAGCCCTTTCCAGACCAAAATCTTGAAGACATCTTCCAAAGCAACCAAAAACAGTTTTGACATACTGCAATGGTATGGGTTTCGAATACCGGCCTTGGAGACGAACTGGACGCTACAATATAAGTACCGGTAGTCTACTTGGCTTACTTGTTCTTTGGACACATAGCCCACAAACGTGGAAGACCTGCAAAAACTTATTATCTCAGGAAAGTTTGAAAGGAAAAGACCGAGCCCCATGCACTGGACAGACCAAATCCGCACCACACTCAACATTCAGGTTGCTGAAACGGTCCACGCTGCCAAAGATCGGGGCCGTTGGCGAAAGATCGTAAAAGAGAAATTGATGACTTGATAATCACGACCCCCGGCATTGCGGTATCGGTGCAAGGAGGAAAAGTCTACTTTGGTACCGCTGGAAGTAATGTATAGTATTTGGTTATGAATAAGAGGGTCACCCCTTATTCATAAACGACTCGATCGATTCAAATGCTTCATAGGCCACGAACGGTAACCAGAGGGGCAAGTTATACCTCTCGGTCTTCTATATAACCTGACGTTGCTTGTGCAAAAACCGTACCAGCTTGTTCGGGAGGCTGGATGTCGTCGAGCCTAAGTATCTACCTACGTGTAATAAAGCAAATACGAAGCTTAGTATTTAGTATTTAACACATAAGAAATAAGTCTGTTATTCAGTCAAGGCCACGCCGATTTCACGCCGACCATTAGTCGGCGGCGGCGGCGTGGCGAAAAACGTCGGCGGCGGCGTGACGCCGGCGCGGCGCACACGTCTAGTCCGAACAAGGTAAACCCCAGTAGGAAACAGTGGATGGATGGTAGGTCCGTCGCAGCCGTAAATTTATATAGGTAAATTCTATTATTTGTTGACGTCAATTACGACGTTTTATTACGTAATAGGTTTGCCTATGAATAATAAACCATGAAATAAGAACTCGTCAGTTATCTTCGGTTGCTACAGGTACCATTTGGTATTTTCCTTTCCAATTACGTGCAATTACGTGAATTCTTCGCAATGTAGTAGTCCATCACGCTCGCTCCAATACATGAGTGCGAACGTGATTGACTGCTTTACGTATCGAGTAAGCGCTACTGTAACTGTACCTTACCAACTTACCGTCAGTCTAATAATATTATACATTTAAGAACCTATGTCCAAGGCACAGGAATTAAAACCGCTAGCATATTTTATGGTCACAACCAGGTTCAAAATATCCCAATCACTACCTCATTTAAATTTAAAACTAAGTCTACCCCATACGTACCGACAATTGAACATACGTGCTCCTTATTTTTATTGCAACAAGGGTCTGGAATGATCAATTAAATGTGGTAGCGTTCGTACGTGATTTGCAAGTCTAGGAACGGCAGCGAATTCTTTTGATTCCACACATGGCGGGCTGCCTCTCATTAGTATATACTGGTAGACTGCTAGTCGCTGGACTAATTTGTAGGGCTTTTGGCTCGGAATTGGTCGGGCAATGGTTGTGACGTAATGCAGTGGGTTTAACCTTTCCAATGAAGTGTAAGGCACGGAGTTCGCGAGTGCGAACTTCTGATCGCAGGAAGTCGAAGTGTTTCAATTCATTTTCGTGGTCTCTGGATAGTCTGGATGAATAGATTCATTTTATTATTATTATTTAATAAGCAGGCAGGTAGTTGATGTAGCCTGTATCCAGTGATCACTGTGACAATAATCATAGTCAAGTTGTAGATGTGATGTACTTGTCTAGTCCATTTTTTAACTTATTCACATTTTGTGCTGAGATCACGTCCTCTGGGAGTTTGTTGCAAGATCTCACTACTCGGTTGCTCAAAAAGTGTTTATAAGGGTTTTTGTGAGATCTGTGACTCTCTAGCTTTAAGTGATGACCTCTCAGACGAGTGTTGTTGTTATTTCTTTCAAATAAAGACTAGAAACACAAAGTACCTACAATAAATTGGTACATAATGTGAAAAAATTACACTATGTATCAGGTTAACAGGATCCCCGCTAGACTCAGTATAGTCAGTATGTTTCCACAGTGAACCATGGCGCTAGTTTTCAGTGGAGACCTAATAACTTATTAAAGTAAACTATACATATGTGTTAGTTTTTAGTAAAACGTCCCACTTTGTTGCTTACCATAAAGACGAGATTTCCTTGTATCTTCATATGAATAAACTGACAAAGCGGCTTTATGGCAAACGACAAAGTGGGACGTTTTACTAAACTCACTCACATATCGACGCTGGAAAGGAGAAATTGGATAAGCGACACTTTTGAAGATATTGAGTTATATACACCGTTAGAATCGGCGAATTTTTCTGCGTCGAATGAGCTAGGTTTCGTGTCCATCTGACAACATTTGTGTCGCTTATCCCATTGGTGATTTAGAGAACTTTCGACCATTTTTTATTACTAAACGACTTGGTTTTTGACAACTTTTAGTAAATCGGAGATTAGATAAAATATAATTCAACATAATTAATCTTGGATTATTTTACCTATTCGTCATGACAAGTTAAATTTTACTTGGATATTTTTGCTGTGTAACAACTAAACTTCACTTGTCGGTTAGCTATTTCTACCTGACTGTATGTATATGTTCTCATGTCGTTTGGATAATTTTACCTTCATCTTAATTTCAAATTGAAGACGGTTAGACAATATTACTTGACTATGATATCTGAACTACTTATTGGCGTTTATCCATTTTTACTTACATTTATTTATGAACCATCCCCTTCACATGTCCCTTTTTACTATTTACCTACTTTTTGGAATAATGTTATAAAAATTCCTAAAACAGTTTTTATTTTTTCACGTGTAAGTAAATTCGTTTACTAGTCACGGAATGTGACTCATGTAATTAATATGACTAACTATGAATTTTGAAATAGTTTCTCATTTTAAGTATGTGGATATTTCTTATATGCTATTTTATCAATTTATATATTTTTACCTGAATATAAAATAAGCCACTTCGGCAGTTAGATAATTTTAACGGGATACATTCGTTATGTAAGTCTCGGGTGGGCCTTTTTACCTTCCTTATTTCTTACACAACGTGTTGGTTAGATAATTTTACCTAAATCAATTTTTCCGACCATTTTGCTTAAGCGACAGTAAATCATTAAATAACACTTGAATACGTTAAATAATTAAAACATCACATAGAAAACATATTTATGTCCATAAATAATGCTTCAATTATTTGATTTGGCCTGCTGATTAATTTAAATGATTTTTTTTCGAAAATCTCGGCGGTTTTTTGCTTCTCCTGTAAAGTACGCACTGTGTCGCTTATCTAATTTCTCCTTTCCAGCGTCGATATAGTTTACTTTAATGAAAATACCTGTTTTATAGTTTGGTCTTTTATAGTCTAACCCTCTATTCATAAACGTCTCCTAACTTAACAAGCCGCTAAGTATTGTTTGTCCCTTTCGATCTTATATACATATTGCTAATACTGAAAGGGACAAACAATACTGAGCGGCTTGCTAAGTTATGAGTTATGACACATTTATGAATAGAGGTTTAGACCATAAAAGACCTAACTATAAAATAAGTATTTTCATTTAAGTAAATACTAAAAAAATAGTCGTGTGGTGACGGCAGTAAGAATACATTTGTCACCACCCCAACTCCTCCTGCCGGTGTCGTAAGAGTCGACTAATTGATTGAAGTGTCACTGACCACTATTTGATAAAATATTGATGATGGGCAGCAGCGTCATCATAGTGGACACATTACTGCGATCGCCAATCCGCTTGCCCAGCGTGGCGATTATGGGCATTTACCTCCTAATGTGTTTATACGCATAGTTAATAGGAGAGGCCTACGTCCAGCAGTGGACTGTCATAGGCTGATGATGATGATGAAATACTAAATGTTTAGGCTTTGCTCTTACATTTCCAGCAATCGTATTATGTTCTCTTTAAATAAATTTGTTTCAATTTGACGTTCAGTGTCAGTGTAGGTAGTCCCTATCCGCAAAACGGTTCTAGCCATTTAAACTGTCTGTTGAGTCAGACACTTGTCTGCCAAAGTTTTGTAACATTGTTGGTCTCATGACATAAAAGGGTTTGATATGTTTCATAAAACTCTTGCAACTTCATTTTTATTGGACTTGGGTAAAAGTGTACGAGAATTTCATAATGATTTTATTTAATTCAACTCAGAAATGCAATATTTAGTCTCAGAATTATAAATATTCAAATTGAACATGGTAAGGTGCATTCAGACCAAACGAACATTCGCTGTTCTAACCCCCCACTCTACGAAATTCTGTCGTTACACAAAACGTGATTGGTTGATTTCGTAGAACGGGAGATAGAACAGCGAATGCTCTTTTGATTTGAACGCACCTAGAGATGGAATCTCCCGAAAAATTTCATAACTGTGCAGATGACAATTTGCATGTTTGTGCTCAATTACCTACGCAAAATCGGTTGAAGGATAACGTCATAGCCTTACTAAAACTACTTTCCGACCCTAAGGGAGAAACTAGGCCTTTTTGATGTTAGTGTGGTTTTTCGCTATATTTTTCTTCAACGAAAATCGACGCGAATATCAAATTACTTTTCCGTACTAAGTTTCGATAAACTCATTCGTACTCGTACCGAAGTTTGAATCCGCAAAGCCAACAAAACCAACAGAAATGGGAGTAGTGTCATTAAAAAGGTCTGCTTAGGTAGGTACCTACTTTATTTCATTCTATGCAAAGTAGAATACTATTGGATAATTTTATATGAATAAGGCGTTCTGCGGGTACTCCCTAAGTAAATCACCGTCGTCCACACACCAATCATCATAGTATATTTATTCTGAGTAAAATACAAATATCTCCGTTTTGCAATGGGATTGAACATAGTATCCATAGAATGAAATGAAATAAATGTAAATACCTATTTATTGACACCACTTTCAGCTCTGTTGATTTTTGGTCCACTCTCCATACAAATCTGCCCAAGGTCCTTTCAGATAAAAGGCACATGCCTCCCGCCTGCTAGATTTCTTATGTTAAGCTTAAATTCTAGTAGCTAACAGTATACTAGTAAACCTACTTGCTTAGATAGTAAATTATATCGCAAGGTCCCATTAAGAAGCGTCTTTTACCGTAAGCTGTCTCAGCAGGCTATTTTCATGCCATTAACCTACAATACACCTAAGTAGGTTATGGCTCCAATCTTGAATAGCCCTTCAGGGTCCTTCATCCCGGTAGTAGGTTCATAAGAAGTCCTACATTATTCACTATAGTCTTGTGCAAAAATATCTACGCATGTCAAAAAGAAAGAAGCTGTCTTGCATAGGAATCACTTTTGACTCTTGTGCAGATAATTTTTGTGCTCCTCCTTAGAACTGTATTCACTTTTATTTGAATTGATAATATTTTATCATTTTCTAATAGCATCATGTAGCCGTACGACAGCTAAGTCAATGGCCCCTGGTAGGACTAAAGTAACCGACTTTGTTTAACATTAAATGTATAACCCTTCAAAAGACATCCATCAGTTTTGAATTGTGGGAAAGACGAGAAGTCCTTTTACTGCCTTCTGCTCTAAGATATAACTATACCATCGCCATAGTTTCGAAGTATAGTGAACCCTTGTGCCATATATGCGACATTCGCTTTCTCCCGGCAATTTTGGGTCGCGTAACGGACGGCGATCGATTCAAGAATTCATAAGGAGCACCCAACTGTCCGAATTCATTGTTTGTTTTGATATCATCAGTAAATATAGTACTACTTTTAAGTTTGAAGTTATTACTCGTACGCTGAAGTTTCCTAGCTGTGAATTATTTTATTTAGATTTAGCCCTTGACTACCTACGTCCTATTTGTATCACACAACCACCTACGTGCGGTCATGGAGACCGCTCCTTCTTATGGGACCTGATTTATTTACTTTGGCGTTATTGAAGGGGGTTTAAATATATTAAAGACACTTTATATTGTTTCAGGCATTTATCAACCAACAAGAATACTAAAATAATCAACATTTTATATTTCAAACTTAACATATTTATTAACTTGTTGTATTTTTGATCACAAAACTAAGTATCCTTCAGGACATGAGGTCACAAAATTAAAGAACATTAATATAAAGCTTTTCATTATAAAAAAATAAAATTGAGCAATCAAAAATGCTATTAAACTATTTAATTTGGTTGCAAATAAGATATTTTTGCAAAATTGCATGCCTTTATACTAGCCATTCTTGTCTGCCGTCGACACACAATTTGTTCGATCATTCAAAAACAAAGCAATTTTCTAGTCCCGTTGAAGACGCTGATTATTTGCAGGACTCTACAAATAGGGTCTCACAAATTTTTCGGCCAGTTTCTTCATAAATTTGAACCTTTTTTCAAAACTGTGTCAAAAATAGTAACAATTATTATGAAATCTAAGTAACACAACCACCTACGTGCGGTCTCTGAGACACTTACAAAATGTATCGTAACCACCTACATGCGGTCTCACGGACCGCCGATGCTACTTTATTATTCACCAAATCCAAATGAGTGCACGTCTGAACGAGTCGACATCATGGCCGGCACTGCGGAGGGGCGGGGCAAAGGTACAAGGTCACAGAGACGTGAGCGATGTACTTGCGTTCAGTTATTGTCAATTTTGAATAATCCAGTGTCTGTGAGACCGCACGTAGGTGGTTAAGGGTTAGAGTACATACCTACTCAATAACGATTGACTTATCCTAATGTTATGTTCTTTTTTATGAACTATCAATAGAAAAACAACGGAATCAGTAATTCACATACCATCTCACTGTACAGTCAAATGCAAAAATATGTATCGAAAGAATCCTCTAATAAATATGTTACGACGTTCTTATTATAGAATTAAGGTGCACTGGCACATATTTTTTTAGCCTTTTTAAACCTTACTAGTTACGAGTATTTTGCCTTTTGTACAAAATCGGCCGTGTGTTGACGGAAGTAAGAATATATTTGTCACCACCCCAACTCTTCTCGCAGGTGTCGTAAGAATCGACTAAGGGATTGAAGTGTCACTGATCATTCTTTGATAGAAGATTGATGATTAATTGATAGGCAGCAGCGTCATCATACTGGACACATTACTGCGATCGCCAATCCGCTTGCCCAGCGTAGCGATTACGGGCATTTACCGAATAGGTAATGCGCCTATACGCAAAGTTAATAGGAGAGGCTATGTCCAGCAGTGGACTGAGATATGTTCATAATGTAGGTATGTACAAAATCAGTACCGAAAAATTCCCTTGCTTTTGTTTCCCAACAAATGGATAAATATATTGCAAGAAATGTAAGAGACTATCAAAGTTTATATTCGTTCTAGTGATCGCCATTAAGAAACTTTTAGTAAAGTAGGTAAAACAAATTACAACAGTTAAATGGTAGCTTCGTATCGGAAAACGGGTTTTATCCAAGTTTACTCGCGCTACTGAAACTCTAGAAACATAATTTTAGTTTCATGAAATTTTTCCATTCGCATTTCTAAGCCAGTCTTTTAACGAGACGTGTAACCAGATTTTGAAAGAAAAAATAATATTCACACATTTACATTTAGGAAATTAAAATACATTTAAATAACATTTACTTTTTTACTATTCATATCGTATTCATACAAAATAAATCGGCTTGCAATGTAACGCAACAGTTAAAATGTCGTTAACAGGTAATTTCGAAAACGATAATCATTTTGTTCCGTAACTGTCATAACAATGTTTATAGTTACCTACAACAGCTACTCAGTAATTAAAAAAAATGTGGCGTAGCAAACTAAGTGTAAGTGCTTGTTTAATTTTTACACTATTTAATTAATCCTATATGAAGGTCCAAGGAAAGTGTATGTTCACTGGGACGTCTTATGGCTGAAATGACGATGATAATGATGGATTAATTCTATATCTGGTTTAATTTATCGCCCGTTAGATTTACCAATAATATTCGAAGTCTTCATAGGTACATTACACAGATACTAGCACTAATTTAGTTCCTATTCTAGGTATTAGCTATCCTATGAAAATATTACATTCATGATGCATCGTCCATTTGCAAATAGGGTTGCCAGACGTACTGTACTATACAGTATCGTACTGTACTTTACGTCTATGTGCTTTACGATTTACGAGACACATAAAGTACGCTAAAATACTTTATTTCGAACTTAATTGAAAACATAACTAAAATAGTCAATAATCTAAAATTTATGTGTTGTTATTATTTTTTATTTATTATTATTATTATTTATAAACCGACATATACCTACTGTATATCTTAAAGCAAAATCGGACAACCCTAGTTGCAAACATCCAAGTTCCAACCATAATATCGACGCTTATCTTAAACAACTCGGTATCTCAAAATGTGTGTTTTTTCAGGAGAGAGCTTTTAAAAAAACACAAAAAATAATTACTCATAACTTTTTATTACAAAAACCAATTGGAAATCTTCTTTTAGCCATAGCATCCTTTTTTATTTGAGAATGCGAAATAACAAAAATAAAATTAATAAACCGTATAATTAATACAAAAAAACTCAAAAAAACACACAACTTAGACTTGTGCCAGCATAAAATCGAGTCGTAACTCAAAATAAGAATTTATTTATGTGCATTAAAGTCACAATAGAAAAAGTATCAAGATTTTATTTTTTTCTTATGAACAATAGCGGATTATTTGTCATTAAGACAAATATTCTAAAAACATTTATAAAGAATAGTAACTTATTTCGTTTTAATGTTTAAATACATTTTTTTTATATGGACAATAACGGTCTAAAATGACATGCGTCATAATAATAATAAAACTTTACAGATTATAATGGCATATTTAAGTTTATAACACAAGATAATGGGTGTAATTTTGTAACTTCTTGTAATTCTTTGGGCTATGTCAGTCACTTTCGTTCTTCTGCGGATCTCGTCATTCCTGATGCGATGTCGCAGAGAAACCCCGAGCATTGCCCTCTCCATCGCTCGTTGAGTGACTCTGAGCCTCCTAATGAGTCCCATAGTGAACGATCACGTTTCAGATCCGTAAGTAATCACTGGCAACACACACTGGTCGAAGACTTTCGACTTGAGACACTGCGGTATATTGGACGAGAAGCTATTGCGTAGTCTCCCGAACGCCGCCCAACCCAGTCTGATTCGACGATTGATCTCCTTCTCGAAGTTGGACTTACCCAGCTGGACAGTTTGTCCCAGGTATACATATTCGTCAACAACTTCGAGTGTAGAGTTTCTAACTTTCACTGGAGTTGGTATCACATGGACGTTCGACATGATCTTCGTTTTGTCCATGTTCATCTTAAGACCAACATCTTCAGAGACTCTACTGAGGTCATCGAGCATAGTACTTAAGTCCTCCATGGTCTCAGCCATGACTACTATATCGTCGGCAAACCGAAGGTGAGTGATGTACTCGCCATTGATGTTAATGCCAAATCCCCTCCAGTCCAGAACCTTGAAAACATCTTCCAGTGCAGCAGTGAACAATTTAGGAGAGATAACATCTCCTTGTCCTACTCCTCGCTGCAATGGAATTGGTTTCGAGTTCCGGTCCTGGAGGCGAACTGACATATTGGCGTTTTCATACAGGCACTTCAGCACTTCGATGTACCGGTAGTCTACTTGGCACTGCTGGAGAGACTGTAGTACAGCCCACGTCTCGATCGAATCAAAGGCCTTCTCGTAGTCCACAAACGCTAAGCAGAGGGGCAAGTTATACTGCTCGGTCTTTTGTATAACTTGACGGAGCGTGTGTATGTGGTCTACGGTGCTGAAACCTTTTCTGAAACCGGCTTGTTCAGGAGGCTGGAAGTCGTCGAGCCTGCGTGTGAGACGGTTTGTGATGACTCTCGAAAACAACTTATAGACATGGCTCAGAAGTGTGATATGGATCTGTAATTCTTCATCAAGGGTGACAACACTGTCACCCTTTTTGAAGAACAACACCGCCAAACCCCTGCTCCATGCCTTTGGCGTTTTGCCTCTAAAGATGACAGAATCAAACAGCTTTTGAAGGGCCCTAAGGACTGGTTTCCCACCCGCCTTCAGGAGTTCGGCTGTTATTCCGTCATTGCCTGGTGCCTTATTGTTTTTGAGTTGTTTGAGAGCCATCCTAATCTCGTACAGGCTGACGTTTTGGATATCAATCGAGATCGCTCTAGCTTGACGCTTATATTTAATATGCCCCTTACAAGGCGGTGATCGCTTCCAGTTTTAACCGCGTTGATCACAGAGACATCATTAAATATATGCTTCTTAGTCGACATGATAAAGTCAATCTCGTTTTTGGTTGCACCATCTGGGCTCATCCAGGTCCACTTCCTGTGTTCTCGCTTCTTGAAGAAGGAGTTCATCATGTAGAGTCCCTCCTTCTCCATAAAACTTGCTAGTAAGTGACCCCAGTGATTACGAGACCCAACCCCAAATTGCCCCACTCTCAGCTCATCATCGTTTCGCTTGCCCAATTTCGCGTTAAGGTCCCCCATAACGATGGTGAAGTAGATTTCAGGACTGTGCATGGCTTTTGATATGTCCTCATACACAGCTTCTACCTCTTCGTCGGAGTGTGAAGAAGTCGGAGCGTAGACCTGTATGACCAACGAGTACCGCTTGGATACTCTGAGTATAAGGTACGCCACCCTAGTCGACACACTCTCGATCTTCACCACGTTGCTCACGAGGGACTTGTGGACGAGGAACCCGACACCTCCCTGGGACTGTTGGTCGCCCTCCCGGAAATAGAGCAGGTTACCGGACTTGAAGGTTATCGTGTCCTCACCCTCTCTTCGGACTTCCGATAGCCCAATATCCTCCCATCGTAACCTGCTCAGGTCTTCCTCGAGCTCAGCCAATCCCTCGTCTGTCCGCAGTGTGCGCGTGTTAAGTGTTGCCAGGGCCAAAGGTTGTCGGTGGTGGTAGCCGGATCTTCGCCGGAGATTCTTCGCACCCCTGACTCCGCTAGTGCCCTGACCGCTACCAAAGCCAGAGCACCGGGAGTCGCCGGAACCGAGGGGCCAGTTTTTGTTTGCACTTCTCATAGGGGGTATATGTCATGATCGCCACGCTTGGCAGGCGGGTTGGCCATCGCAGTTTAGTACACCGCATTACAGGGATGCTGCTGCCCGTCCACCGGTGGTTTTGGACGTAGTTTAACGATATACTCGGATCGGTATGTCGGTTATTATGTTCAGTAATATTATATAAATATAATACTATAAATTACTGAACATTACTAGAGTTATTTATCGTTTATGGTGACTGTACTCGTTTTGAATCTAATTATTAGTTGCAAAATTATAATGAACATGTTCTGAATTCGTAAAGAATACCTTAAATTAACTTAATCTTATGTAGTATAAAAGCTCATTTCGATTAGGTAAACAAGTCTACTTTCATTATTTTCGACAACACTCGCTTATTTCCTGTTAAGTTATAACATGTGTACTTACTGTTTCACGGATAATGCGCCATCCACGAATAATTATGTATTGCACAACAAGTTACCACTGTTCCACTGAACTATTTCCAATTATGCCACTGTTTTACATAAACTTTAAGTTCTATAGTTGTATAATTTCGAGATGTGCCGTTAGTCTACAAACAAACGCAGTGACGGCGTCAATTTCTGTGGTTCAACTGGCCTATGGCCGGTCTTGCAGATAAAATGGCTTCGACTCTCCACCAATGGCATAACGGCACAACGCTGCCACAGTGGTAAAATTTTGAACTAGAACACGGGAGTCTTAGTCACGATAAACTTTAGCGTATTCTGCATCTAGTTTTATAGTTAATTGCAAAATGGACTATTTCGAGATACCGAGTTGTTTTAGATAAGCGTCGATATAAACAATAAATTCCACGACGGTGAGTGTTGAGTCAACGATTGTTATGATAATACTACTGGTTATTTGACACTGGGGCATCCTGCTATATTTTTTATTGCTGGCTGTTAAGGAATGGAATTCGTTCCCAGCTGTATTTTTTTTTATGCTATAGGTGGCAAATGAACAGACGAATCGCCTGATGGAAAGCGATTAACGTCGCCCATGGACACCCGCAACACCAGAGGCGTCGCAAATGCGTTGCCGGCCTTTAAGGTGGGAGTACGCTCTTTTCTTGAAGGTTTGAAGGTCGTATCGGTCCGGAAACACCGCTTGTGACAGTTCGTTCCAAAGTTTAGTTGTGCGAGGCAGGAAGTTACGAGAAAAGCGCACAGTTGAGGACCGCCAACCATCTAAATGGCTGTAACAGGCTACTTTCCAGATAAGTCTAATCTAGTTCACTGAAACAAAATAATTTATCTAGAAAGACGAAGATACAGAACCTGAGAAAACATGGCCAAATCCATAAAAAAAGGTCACGCCATTATATCGGGAATTTCCAAATGCTTATCCCCAAATAAAAAAAAAACATATTTCTCCAAGATCGCATAATCAGACCCCGTGCCAACGGGACCATTTCGGGGTCGGGGTCATAGATATGCGTAACATTTAAAAATAATTGAAAATCGGTCGGGGAAGGGGAAAAGAAAAAAAAACTCAGACGAATTGAGAAGAACCTTCTCCTTTTTTAAAATGGGCTAAAAAAGGCATAAACTTTTTTGCTGACTTCAGTGACAGAGAGTGGCATTCAGGTACCTTTAGATAGTAGATACTAGTTTAAGAATAGGTATGATTATTATGCAGTTATCTTCAATGTGCTCTCTATATTAATCTAGCTTAAAGGTATGGGCCACATGACCACGTTACGGCGTCGTAAACGTGAAACGGCGCGGCGTCGGAGCATTGCACGTTTTTGCACCGTGCGAAAATACGATGCCGCTTCGTGCAGATAACCATTGGTTGACCGGACAAATCCACGTTGCGGCAGCGTTTTGATGGTGCAACGCGCACGGCGAGACAACATCGCAATCCTTTAGGGGCACCGTGTTTCTTAAGTTTCTTTCTCAGTTTAGGTACTCAGTTAGTAATTACACTTTGTTCAAGATGGTTGAGGATATAGATGCCGATTTGTTGATTACTTTGGTAGAATTCAGAATCATAATTCATAATAGAAATATATGGGTTTATCCAATATTTTCTTTTCCTTTGCTTTTTCTTTATGCTTCTTCTTATAAGAAACAAGAGCAGAATACGTATAGGATCCATGTCGAATTGCAGGCTGATCGCAAAAATGGTTGGAGAAGTACGAGAAGGTACGGCGTCGCGGTACAACGTGACCATGCATCTACTAAATACGGCACCGCAACGTTAATTTGCCCGGTACAACAACGTGCATCTGCACGACGCCGCGCCGTATTTTCGCACGGTGCGATATCGTGCAATGCCCCGACGCCGCGCCGTTTTACGTTTACGACGCCGCACCGTGGCCATGTGGCCGGACCCTAGGAAGGTGTGTCTCGGACAAATTCGATAGTTCGATTGACCAAGGATTACAAAATGTATTGATCCTCATCAAATATCCCTCGGTTTAGTGAGATTTAAGCGCTCATAAGCATCAATTAATAATTTCAACGATTTTCCTTATGCCTTATACTGTATTATCCTTTAGGCGACAGTTTGCATAAACCTCTCCATTACAAAGAAACTTTTATGACACCACATCCGAATGGAGCCGCAAAACCGCCCAACTTATAACAATTTATCACTTCTTTCTATGGGCATACCATTGGCCGTGGATTCAACGTTGTTGCATTTAAATCACTTGCAGGGTTACCGAGCGAATATTTTTATAATGTCAATAATGGTTTTTTTTTCGGTCGCAGTCACCCGGAGACCACGAACTCTGTAAAGTGTTCGAAACGTCGGAATGAAGTTAAAGTTAATTGTAACAAGCGAGTTTATCCGTTTTCATAGTTTTATTTCATGTCAATAATTGTACATTACGACACAAGTGCGAAAAACATGAAATTTTTAGTACTGATGGTACGCTTTTTAGGCTCTAGTGCGAAAAGTGTGTCATTTTACGTCAGGTTCAAAATTTCGGAGGGCCATAAAAAACGTCGTACGAAACACGTGCAAAAACTAAATTCGTAACTCGTGTCGATTTAAAACTCGCCACTCGTTTCGAATTTCATGTTTTTCGCACTTGTGTCGTAATGTACTATTGCAAATTGATGGAATCCCTTAAGCATTGCATAAGCGGAAAAGTATTCCCACAGCATACATAAAATCATAATGCAATTTAAATTTTAATATAGGAATCGGAAGTGAAATGCAGCTTTCTCTTTCTAGCCGATTGATACTTTATTTTATACTGGTTAGTAATTTCTTATATATGATTGACAAGCCATTTAAATTACTACCGCAGTAGTAGTATTCTTTATGACTATTGCAATAAGATTCGAAATAAATTAATAAAATTGCACATTTATGTCATATCAAATGAGAGGAAACCAATTTGTGTATTCAAATGAATAGTAGGAATCGATATAATTATCACGATTCTAAATTCAAACGAAGTTTCGACCGGCGGCACTACCGCCAACTTCGAAATCCGCAAATTGCGGGGATTTTACTCTGTCGCTCTAATGACGCATTCGTTGGAGTGACAGAGACAAATCCCCGAAATTTACGAATTTCGGTGTGCGCGGTAGCAGACCTGTTCATAAAATAAATGTATTATGTTATCTTGTCATGTGTGAAAAGTAAAGGCGTCTAGCTGTAAGGTACGCCCATCTGTCTCACGTGTCTTCTCTTTCCGAACAAATCTCTTGGAATAGTTTACTAATCCACATATTAGCCTAATTGGTTTATTTGAATAGTTAAAACATTAAAATTTCCAGTTATGCCAATACCCACGACGCCCGACGGAAGTAGGTACCTACAGCTGTGAAAAGGAAAGCTGTGAAGTAATGGGAAAAATATTTATCAATTTTATCATACAATAAATATTTTTATGACAGCCGTATGGGATTTTTCAAAAAAAGGAGAGTACAAGTTCTTCATGGGTCGGCAACGCACATGTGACGCCACTGGGGTTGCAGACGTCTAAAGGCTACGGTGACCTCTTTGCATAGATTCGTACGAAAAGTCAGGTGACCATTTCCATACATTACTATAGTCACGTGACTTATTTTCAATTATTTATTCAAAATAAAAACTTAGGTCTAGAGTACATATATGTTTGTCACTTACTATAAAGCCTTAGGCCTGCATCTGTCATCTTCGTGTCAGACTATGCCCATTAGGATGTTCCGGCGCCGGCCAACACGGTCCCATACTTTTCAATACAAAGAATAGTTTTTTGTCTGATACGTTCATGCTACGGTCATGGTATGGTACGGTCTAGTGGGCAGAGACCTTTATTTTGGCTATAGTGCCTGTAGTCACCAACCGAAACAATGAAAAATAACATCAGCAGTTTTAACCGCGTTTTTATAATCATCATAATAATGGTTGCCTAAAAACCTGTCCGTGTCCAGAATAAATAAATAACAACACCTTAACTGACCATCAATAAACCCTATGCCAAGGAAATAAGACTCATAAATGGTCAACGAACAATGACTGGCGTGGGAAATTCGACACAAATGGATATTCTCACAATTATTATTATTTGCATGAACTTGAAATATGTGGTATTACGACATCCTTTTGCCGTGTGTAGCTACGACAATTTAGTAGTCAAATTCATTAAATTTAGTACCTAATGTAACGTAAATTCCATTCATCCTTAGATGTCTAATCTAGTAAACAACTTTCTAACCTAAAAGTACACGTTTTCTGTTGTAAACTGCCATACCTATTTGCCTATACCAAAATACCTGAGTCCGTATTTGTGCAGTCCGTCCGCAGTGATAATGAATTTTAGGTTAGTTGTTTACTGGATAAGACAACTAAGGATGAATGGACCGTAGTACTTGAGATTTTTCTCTTTTACCGGATACCCAATTAGAGTGAGATTAAAAGGCCTTAATTGCAGTCGGGTTTACGACAATAAAGCAATAATTAATAGTTTTTAATGAAATAATCACTAAATAAAAAAAGTTAAAACCGATTTTTTACCGCGTTCTCCAAGATCCCATCATCAGATCCCGATTTGGTGCAAACGGGACCATCTCGGGGTTATACCCGTTCGATAAAATTGAATTGAAAATCGAGAGGAAACGAAGGTATCGAGTAACAAACAGTCGAATTGCGAATCTTTTTAGAAGACTTGAACACATAACTTTCGTGAAACTCATTTAAAAAAAAAATTGAAGTCTATGAAGTAATGAAATAAAACTATGAAAACGGATAAACTCGCGTATATTAACTAATTTTAACTTCATTCCGACGTTTCGAACACTTTACAAGGTTCGTGGTCTGCGGATGCGGTCATCCATCATGAGTAATCCTCGCGGTAACCGAAGAAAATATTATGTCTATGAAGTAATTTTTTTTTAAGTCGGTTAAAAAGCAGTAAATACAATTATAATAACTTATTCCTTCTTTACCTTGGGTGCCGTACCAGCTGCCCTCGTTTCGCTTGGTTACCTGACATATGGTCTTAGACTTCATGGGAACGCGCAGCGGACCAATTAAATCATCCCCTGTTTAACCACATTTTAAATTATTTTGATGCGATGTTCCATGAGAATATTTAAGTTGAAATAAAACATAATTAGATTTTCAATCTCCAGTTAAAAGTATCGGTTCGTTGAACCACGTCAATCAAAGTGACGCTATAAAGCAAATTGTAGAAAAATCTCTTACTATAGTTGCAGATTTCTAAGAATGAACTTTTGACAGTCGGAATGAGCCACACCCTATGATATATGATATGACGTTAAGACTCAGAAAACGATAAGCCTTACCCTCATATTAATAAGGTTTCATCTATAACTGTCAAAAGTTAATTCTTAGAAATCTGCAACTATTAGTTGTCACTGACATGATTCTGGAGTGGCCTAGGTTCTAATTGGTTTTAATGTACAGTTAGTCAGCATTGTAACATTGTCGAGTTTTGCTCAATAGATGTCAGATACATACCTATATTACCTATCTAAGTAGGTAACTAGTTAACTACTACTCGAATCAACTGCAAAACCGTGGCGTCCATCTCAAAATGTCATATGTGCGCCATACAACCAATGCACTTACGCCCAATTGATGTGCATGCACATGCCTCGAATATCTCGCCATCGAGAGGTGTTGGAGCACCCTTGTGGGCGCTTTGATTCTGTCCCAAATAATGCACAGTGCATTTGCAAAGTCGCTGGCTGAAGTAGAATATGTCTACCTATTTTGTGTGACGCTGGCGTGGTTACGGGTCCAATCATCATCATCATCATCATCATCATCATCAGCCTATGATAGTCCACTGCTGGACGTAGGCCTCTCCTATTAACTATGCGTATAAACGCATAAGGAGGTAAATACCCATAATCGCCACGCTGGGCAAGCGGATTGGCGATCGCAGTAATGTGTCCACTATGATGACGCTGCTGCCCATCATCAATATTTTATCAAATGGTGGTCAGTGACACTTCAATCCCTTAGTCGACTCTTACGACACCCGCAGGAGGAGTTGGTCTGGGTGGTGACAAATGTATTCTTACTGCCGTCACCACACGGGTCCAATCAGATATGTTAAAAGATAAAAGAAAAAAACGTGTTTATTGCGCAGATACATAAAGAGTTACTTATACAAATGTTGCTATAGGTACATAAGTAAGTGCATAGAAAGTGAGAAGCCGAAAACATGACTAGGTACATGCTCTAAAACGGCAGATGATTTATAAATACATACTAGTTACAAGGTGATTTAACCTTTAAACAGGCTGTGCATGCAATGATAATGACACTGAACTGACCATAGTTAGATATTAAAATTAAACGAGTAGAATGAAGTTTGATAGATCCAGGATAGTTGCAAAGATAATGTTATTTAAAAAAAAAAAATTATTCACTATAAAGGCGTTTTTGATCGCGTTGTTGTGTTTGCTTTGTAATTTAGTTTAAAGATCCTAATTCATAACATCCTAGATATAGACACCGTCAAAATTTTCTCAAAAAATACACAAAACAAAAAAATGTGTTTATAAAAAAACAGATTTACTAATAACGTAATAACATGTTTATTGTAGAAATACACTCAAATATACAAAAATATTTTTCGGGTGTTCTATCTGGTCTCATTTTCTTTTGCTGCTTTTAGCGTCATGAATCTATGAAAAAATCAAGGCTGGCTCCCGCCAGTATCACGCTGAGATAAGACCATTTCGTGGATTTGTTTATTTCTGTTTTGGTATACAAGGTGCCCACGAGGAAAGGGACAAATTGTAACAGCATATTCCTGAGACTAAAAGAAGCAAAAAATGTTAAATGAGTTTTGGTCAAATATGCAAAAAAAAAATGATCTTTTATTTTTTTATTTTTTTTTTTTAGTTTTTTTGATGTTTTGAATGTGTTACCTAATACACAAAAAGAGGATTTTATCAATCAAATTATCGCAAAAAATGCACTTTAAAGTTTTTTTTTTTTAATTCTGTTCGATTGTATCTGGCTACTAAGACAACCCCTGTGACAGTCACAGTTACTTTTCTTTGCCCGCTTTAAACCAATGACGTCACGTCTACGCCATAATTTGGAACTGTTCCAAATGATTGTCGGAAACAAAACAATGAACAGTTGCACACATTGCAGCTTGCGATAGGCTTTGATGCAGATGCATAGCATGCAATATGGCGCGTAATAGTTAGGCGACATATTGTTGACGTCTTGTCTCAATTGTCTCATGAGCGTTTATGGTCGTATTTCTGCAGAACTGTCAGTATTGATGATATATTATTGTCGGTTCTCTGTGAGAAGGACCCCGACAACTAGGTACCAAATTGCCAAAAATAGCATCGAAATATAAATAAACTTTGTAAAAAATGGGACCACAGAGATTAGGGGGTTGAATTGAAACGCTCGTGATAATTACTCATATGTGATTAGTAATTACAGTGAATATTAGACAAAATAAGAAATAAAAATAGTTAGTATAAAAAAATATAATTAAATTAGCTTCAGGTGTACCCACATTATGTCCCCTGTGTCATCATTAACTACCTATGAGTTCTGGGTCCAAAAACTAAAATCAAGATCTCGTAAATTGTGCTACGAAAATTATAGGTATTTATGCTGCTGTTTGCTGCTTCCAGCAAACTTCGGCAGTAGTAGAGAGGCCGTTATTCAACAATGGACTGATATAGGCTGATGAACAAGAAGTTAAGTTAGTACCTACCTTCGAAACATTAAGTACAGATGTCGCTAATGATTAGCTTCACAATACCATTGACAAAATTCGCTGTGATTCACGGAAGGTCGTCTGGTGTAATTGGAAGCACGTTAGACCGGCAATCCAGAGGAAGCGGGTTCGAATCCCGTGACAACCAGAGTCTACCGCAGTTGATTTTTTCTATGGTAGGCACATCTGTTACGACATTGTGGGATTAAGTTGAGAACGCTGAAAAGTAACTAGATAATCTGTATACATATTAATGCTCTCGTCTGTACATCTATAAATCATGGGGCACGTCAGCGGAGTGCGCTCGGAGTGGTAAGAGCATTTCCCCGTTCCCGTCTATCAGCCTAATGAGGAAAAATTCGCGATTCTTACGGCTTGGACGCAGGGGTAAACAATATAGTCTGAGATTTCTAAGAATGAATTTTTGACAGTTTAGAAATAACCCTTATATCTATGACGCTAAGGCTATCGAAAGGGAGGGAGGGAGGGAGTCTTATCCTAGGGTACAAATATTTTTCAATATTCAATAAGATCAGCGCTGGCTCACGCCAGCAACATGCTGAGATGAGACCACAGAGCACGGACCTCTTTAGTGTGTAACCTTAGAGATAGAGGCGGCCTTGGCTGTCATTTTCATAGAAATCGACCGTGTCAGGTAATTTTGACATGTTAATGTAAATAGTGTTGTGGTATGGCTCGATATTTTTATCGATAGATTAAAACCAACAGTTATTTGACTAAAAATGTTACTTGAAAAAAGCTATTCAAACATTCTCATTTTTAAAATCTCACTAAAATGATGTCGTTATGAATGATATAAAAACAGTAAAATTATACATTTATTTGAATTTATATTTACAATAAGTACCTACTTACATTAAGTTGTTAGCTTTAAGGTTAAAGTTAAACAACAAGTGTTAAGGGTAAGGCTAGACAGAGGTTAAACAACAGGCGGTCAAGACCGCCTGTCGTCTAGTTATATATGTTACCTTTGCATTGGTTTGTTTGTTCAAGGTGTGCAAACTATATCTACTTATATTACGTTATAAAACGCAAAAAGATAATGTAGGTATATCATAGGTGCTTAAATTAAAATTGTAACTATATATGGGAACTAAAATTAAACGATCAACTGTAAGGAGTTTAGATGGTTAGGTAATTTAGGTATTATATACCTATGAGGGCAGATTAACTAGATGTATAAATGTATAAAGATATTTTTAAATTCGTAAATTGTACCGTTTTACGTTTTCTTGAAAGATTATCAGATGGGTTACTTGGGACAAGAAACACCTGGAAATGACATACTTAAATTAATATGTATTAACAGATAACATCAGAAATCCTTTAAAAGGTACTTTACTTTTAAAACATAATAAAATTATTTAGCAAAGCTAACTTACCTTGTCAAACGCAGGATGGAGTTTTAAAGTTGGACAGGCATTGGATGACAATATAGATCTTGGATTTGTTTTTACAAAACAGTCATTTTGTAAGTGGTCCGAACGAATTGTGTCGTGTTTTTGCGGAAACCAGTTCAACTTTCCAGTCGCCGTTATTCAGCGTTCTCTGACACATGGTTCTATAGGAAATCTAAAAATTAAGTCAAAATTTCTTAAACTATATAAATAAATAAATAAATGTTTGGGGTACAGTCTCATACAAATCAACCTAGCCCCGAACTAAGCAAAGCTTGTACTATGGGTGCTAGGCGACGATATATATATGTACTTAAATAGAGAAATACACATAATTAAACTTACTTATACATAGGAAACGTCCGTAACTCGGGAACAAATTTTGAAACACCGTTTAGTTGTAAGAGTTTACATAGACTATCGATAACAAATTCAGCGTCGTGTCTCTTCACTATGTCTCTCGCCCATACCAATTTTATATTGAATTTAATATAACTTTTTTTACTTACCTGTGATAGGAAACGTTTGAATTTTGTTTATTAACGTACGTAGACTGGTTCCTGCACCAGATTACAGAGCAATGTGGTATTCTTGGTATATTTTTATAGTTTATATACCCATGACGTCCCGAGAGGTACTGACAGCACATATGCGTAAAACGCATATGCGCGGCACGGGTTTTGTCTGTCACGCCGTCTCTCTATAGGCGCCCTAAGAGTTCCAACCTCCTTGGATGAGACCATTTCGTGGCACCTTTTCTTTTTTTTATATTGTCATATCTACTTTGTAGATATTGACAATATATAACAAAACCTTAAAACTTTTGTCCTTAAAACTTTTTAGTATGCAGTCGTGAAATGGAACACAACTTGATTTAAAAAGATTGGAAAAGTAAAAAGCACTAGTTCGCAAAAAGTAACTTTGCGCACGCAAAACAGACAAGAAAAACAACTTTTTTGAGTATTGAAAAGTTCATTCTTAGGAATCACTGACTATAGTTCACAAAGCCAGTTAGCAGAAGGCTGTTTAGCTACCAAAAGCGATATTTCTCGAAAATTGCACCATATATCGTCTGAAATAGACTCATCCTCAGCTATAAATACATTACATACTTAAAATAGAAAATAAACAAATATTTGCGTACCTACTATTGAAAATAATTTAGTCTCAAACTGAACTGTGTTGATTAACGACCAATTTAGATTTTTCGGACTTAACTCAATATGTTAAAGCTTTGATTGACAAAAAATGGAGTCGGTTGCTTTCTGCAAAACGATGGTCAGTTAGGGTTACAGATCGAATAGAGATCCAATAAAAGTTGCAAAGGATTTTATACTAATTTTCATCAAGTTTATTCACAAAGGTTACTGGAAATTAATTCGATCAAAATTTGACGATAAATAAATATCCATCGAGAGTTTATTGATGCACAAAGCCTTCCTGAACGATGAATGAAACATGATTCGTGAAGATAATGATAACTTCCCTTAACAACTTATTGTACCTAGTTTATAATGTTTATTTTTCTCGTTTCAACCACTGCCACTTCACCTTATCCCCTTAATCTCAATCCGAAGGTAAATTCGGACTTAATTTCGCGGAAATCACCAAACAAAAGAGTGGGTACTCAGACAGGGATGAAACTTGGAGAAAGACCCTTTGTTCCGGCCATTGTCAAGTAACTCCCGAGTTGGAAACTTTCCGCAACCCTGTGAAATTGCCCAATACCCTTACCTCGTGTTTCCACTTTATCAGGTGAGAACTAGGTACATTTATATATTTAGTTAGAAGCATTTAGTACTGCCCGTGGGTTGATTGTTCGGGAATAATTACCAGCAAATTAGACCATCTGCAGCAGAACCAAAGTTACCAAAGTAACCGAAATAGCTCTCCAAATCGTTAAACTGAAGTGGCAGTAGGGGGTACATTGAGCGTAAAACTGATGGCTGTTGGGGCGGGAAGGTTCTCGAGTGGCGGCTTCGTACCGGAAGGCGCAGCGTGGGTAGGCCCCCCACAAGGTGGACTGATGACCTGGTGAAGGTCGCAGGAGTCCGGTGGATGCGGGTGGCACAGGGCCGGTCATTGTGGCAATCTTTGGGGGAGGCCTATGTTCAGCAGTGGACGTCTTTCGGTTGATATGATGATGATGACGATGAAATGTTTTTTTGGCATGAAGTACCATGATTTTAAAATTACACAGATTTTTTGAATAAGTCTGAAACAAAAGAAGATCGAAGGCTGTTGAAGAAGATATTAGAAGTTCTTAGGTAGGTACTACTACTACTGCACCTCAAAATACAACCAACTTCCTCGCGCCCCGCAATCTTCTTAGCCTGCTAGACCCTTTATTGAAATAAGCACACATAAAAGATACCACTATTTCCGTTTGCTTTCCAAAAGAGGTTAATGGGTGACTATCTGAGCGTTTCAATCGCCTAAATTTTGGTGGCATCCTTTTTGCCGAAGTTTCTATTCGTTACAATGTGCTACTTTGTCATTTGAAGGAGGCACGGTAACTTATACAAATGACGAAGGATAGCATTGAGACGTTTAAAAACTTACCCAAAAATGATGCCACTAAAACAAGGCGGTTGAATCGCTCAGATATTCAGCCTAATAGTGCTTAGGTATAGCTTTGGAAAAGAGCCTTAAATTTCGACTTCATAGCACAGCTCTGCCCTAGAGATAGGGAAACTTAATGTGTTTAAGTTTCATTTGTAACTTACACACAGAAAAACACTATTGTCTGGGAAGCCTAAGGAGCCACCATATTTTGCGAAAAGTCTATCACAATACATTGTTTTCACCACTACGGTGGCAAACAAGCATACGGCCCGTTAAGCAGTAGCCGGGGCTATTAGTTACGTACATTTGCACTAAAATATCAGATGAAAATTAAAAATGAAATGAATAAAACTGCCGACCTATTAGGAACCTACGAGTATTGGGTCAAAATTATTTTCGTTGTCTTGTTTCATACCACTCCGTTACGCTTTTAGTTGCTGTTTCGATTCAGTATATAAAAAAAATCCGGTGCACTTGTATTTCTTTTTCACGCTAGCTTTTAAACGCATACATCAGAAATCGAAAACAAAACATCATCTCTGTCATGTTGTTGACTTTGTCAATTTGTCATTGAATTCATTGTATGTCGTTTCTTTAGCATAATAAAACCTAAGATTCAGGTTTATCTTTATTCTAATACTATGTCAATTTATTATGCTAAAGTATATTAATTGCTTCTGTAAAAAAGCATTGCCGAAAATGGAAAAGTATCTTAAGCCTGACAGATTTGAAGCGGACCCGATGGATAGTCACAATGGTCCAAAATGGCTACACTGGAAAAAGACTTTCGAAAATTTCCTTCAAGAATGCAAAGCCGAAACTGATGCGGTAAAATATAAACTGCTTATTAATCTTATAGCGCCGAATATTTATGAATATATTGCTCAGTCGAGTGATTATACTAATGCCATATCAACGTTGGAATGTTTATTTGTGAAGCCGAAGAGTGAAATTTTTGCACGCCATAATTTGTCTTCTAGACGTCAACAGAATGGTGAATCCGTTGATCAGTACCTTCAAGCGCTCAAGTTGCTGTCGAAAGAATGCAGTTTTAAAGCGGTTACTGCTGAACAATATGAAAAAGACTTCATAAGGGACTCATTCATTGCGGGCTTAGCATCTTCCACAATACGTCAACGTCTCCTAGAAAATATGACTTTAACGCTAGATGAAGCCCACACTCAAGCTCGCACTTTAGAGTCTGCCCAAATACAATCTCAAAGCTTTAGCCCACTACAGACTGCCGCAGTCGGCCATTCTTTGTCAATTCCTACACAGTCCACGTCTACTGCTGCAGCTACAGCTTCAATTCGAAAAATTGCATACAGTACACATCCTTCAAAATCTCAAAATGAAGAGAAATGTTATTTCTGCGCAAACCCACGGCACCCTCGGCGACTGTGTCCAGCTTGGCGAGCCACCTGTCTTAAATGTGGAAAGCAAGGGCATTTTGCCAAAGTCTGTAGAGGCAACATTTCGCATAACGCCGCTATCGTGATGAACAATGACGAGCAAGCACAGGAAGTGTCTTCGTGTTTGACATTGGCGGCAAGTGGAATAGAAAAATGTACTATGTCTATAGAGGTAAATGGAATTAAGTTAAAAGCTCTGATCGACACTGGAAGTTCAGCCAGCTTCATAGACGAAAAAGTTATTGTACAATACGGGCTGGCTACGAAACCTTGGACACAAAGCGTTTCAATGGCATCATCATCACACACGACGAATATTACTCAAGTCTGCTCTGCCATATTAACCCTCAATAATCAAACTCACTCGGGGATATTATTTCGAGTTATTAAGAATCTTTGCTGCGATGTTATAGTGGGCCACGACGTACTGCAACAGTATTCATCAGTAGAGGTTAAATTCGGTGGTACTATGCCTCCCTTAAAACTATTCGCCTTAAAAGAGGCCATTATCGACCCTGTCAATTTATTCGCCAACACGTCGCCGGAATGTCACCCGATTGCAGTGAAATCTCGCAGGTTTGCGCTGCAGGATGCGAAATTCATCGAGGAAGAAATTCAGAAACTCTTAGCTGACGGAATTATAGAAGAGAGTAAATCACCATGGCGCGCTCAGGTCCTCTTGACAGCCGGAGCGCATCACAAAAAAAGAATGTGCATTGACTACTCTCAAACTGTTAACAAGTATACCTACCTCGATGCGTATCCTCTTCCTAACATCGAAGAAGTAATAGCTAAAGTATCTAACTTCAAAGTATTCAGCAAGATCGACTTAAAATCAGCATATCACCAAATCCCTATTATTTCAGAAAATAAACCCTTCACGGCCTTTGAAGCAGCAGGAAATTTATATCAGTTCTGCCGTATACCGTTCGGCGTCACCAATGGTGTTGCATGCTTCCAAAGAGCTATAGATTCGATCATAAGAAAATCAAAAATCGATGGGATATATCCTTATCTAGACGACATAACCATCTGCGGAAAAGATAAGAAAGACCACGACGAAAAACTAAATAAATTCTTGGAAATCGCAGACAAGTACCACCTGACTATCAACAAAGAAAAGAGCCAGTTTGCATTGACGGATATAAGTATCCTAGGATATAACATTAATAATGGAATAGTTAAACCTGATCCGGACCGACTACGTCCGCTCCTTGATATGGCGTTACCTCAAGACTCAGCTTCGCTAAAACGAGCCATAGGGCTATTCTCACATTATTCTAAATGGGTGCCTGACTTTTCAAATAAATTGTATCCACTAACTCAAGTTGAAAGCTACCCTCTTGACTCCAGACAAGCCCTAGCATTCGAAGAAATGAAACACATAATATCGAAGTCTTCACTATCCGCTATCGACCCAGATGAAACATTCACTGTAGAAACAGATGCCTCCGATTTTTCAATAGCTGCCTCATTAACTCAAAATGGTCGACCTGTGGCATTTTTTTCAAAATCTCTAAGTGCCAGCGAGAAGAATTACCCTATTATTGAAAAAGAAGCTTACGCAATCATAGAAAGTCTTAAGAAATGGCGACACTATTTACTTGGACGATCATTCTACCTCGTAACTGACCAAAAATCAGTAGCTTACATGTTACAAGGGCATGCTAGTAAAATAAAGAATGATAAAATTCAGAGATGGAGGATTGAACTTTCAAACTATACTTTTGACGTCAAATACCGGCCAGGGAGTCAAAATACTGTTGCAGATGCCTTATCGAGGCAAGTCTATTGTGCGGCGTTAACTGATGACCGATTAAAAGAATTGCATCAAACGCTCTGTCATCCTGGTGTTGTCAGATTAACACACTGGATTCGATCAAAAAATTTACCGTTTAGTTGTGATGATGTAAAGAAAGTTGTATCATCATGTCCTACGTGTGCAGAAATCAAGCCCAGATTCGCCAAATCGGCCAGTACGTTAATAAAAGCCACTGCCCCTTTTGAGAGATTATCTATGGATTTCAAGGGGCCGATACCGTCATCGACACGAAACAAATACATCCTAACTATAATAGACGAATATTCAAGATTTCCTTTTGCGTATGCTTGCGCAGATATGAGCACGGAGACAATTACTAAGCACTTGAGCGAACTATTTTCAGTATTTGGATACCCGTCAAATATCCACACAGATCAAGGAACTTCTTTTATGTCCACAGAGATGAAGGACTTCCTACATTCTAAGGGTGTGTCCACAAGTAGATCCTCACCATACAATCCCAAAGGCAACGGACAGGTCGAACGTTTGAATGGTACTCTATATCAGACCATCCGTCTTGCTTTGAAAACAAAAAACCTGCCTGTCACTATGTGGGAGTCCGTGATGACTCAAGCTTTACACAGCATAAGATCACTACTTTGTACTGCCACTAATAAGACTCCGCATGAAAGAATGTTTAACCACTGTCGACGATCCTCGTGGGGGCAATCCATGCCTCCATGGTTACAACCTGGAAAAGTTCTCCTTAAAAAATTCGTTCGTGCCAGTAAATATGATCCTCTTGTAGAAGAAGTCGATTTGTTAGAAGCAAATCCTAGCTATAGTTCAGTGAGATTGTCAAACGGCAAAGAACTTATTGTATCTAATCGTCACCTGGCTCCCACTGGTACTATTAGTGAATCCGCACTAACTGAGCTTAATAATACAAATGAGGGAACTAGTTCCTCAGACTGTCTCAGAGATAATGTGAATGATCTGGAGTTCTGCGAACCTCTAGCAGACCCCGCCCTGCCTCCTGAATCAGAATCTACCCAAAACGACGAAACTCCTGACGTGCCGCCGGAGCCTGTTCCTCCCCCTGCTGCCCCAGCCGTACCGCGGCGCTCGGGACGAGACCGACGCCCCCCTACCTACTTGGCGGACTACGCTCGGGACTAAGGAGGGAAGAATGTCATGTTGTTGACTTTGTCAATTTGTCATTGAATTCATTGTATGTCGTTTCTTTAGCATAATAAAACCTAAGATTCAGGTTTATCTTTATTCTAATACTATGTCAATCTCATACAAAAATCACCATTGTGTCACGTTTTTTAGGGACACAAAATAAGACAACGAAAAGAATTTTGACCCTATCATAGTTCGGGCTGCCCCGATATTGTAGTGCGTCAACCATGTTCGCAGAGGCGCACACTGAGTGTTTTGTTACTATCATCATGAGGAAACGATGTGCGTCCCTTCTCAATCGCAGTCTGCACAGTTCGAATAGCATCCTGAACACGCTAGCCCAGCGCTGGGACTCGCCACTATTGCAACGCTACGTACAACTCCACGCGCCTGTAGTGCCGGTGATGCCGGTGCCCAGGCGCCTTTAGGTAACTTAGTTTTAATTTACCATCTACTAATCATAGCGATAAGTTTTGTAACTTCTACCTATGTATCTAACACTTATATGGAATCAAAAGTTCTGAAATAAATTATTTGAATTTGAATTTGAATAGTTCGAGAAATATTATTTGCCCGACTGTTATCTTACTTACGACCTTTTGTTTTGCGTTAACACTTACTAGACAATCAGCAGTCGAACACTTTTCTATTGTTAATGACGCAAAACAAAAGGTCGTAAGTGAGATAAGAGTCGGTCAAATAAAATTTCCCGAACTATTATACATCTTGCTCTGAATTATGAGATGTGCAAGATGTTAGTGAGTTTAAACATAAAGTGATGAGAACTGTAGTAAGGGCAGCTTAGAAAAGTGCGAACGGGCCGGAAAACACGTAATTGTGAAGTCAGAGATTTCGAAGTTTATGTTATTTATCCTAAAGCATAATTATTATTGTAATTTGTCACAAACTTTACTTGTTAGGTTTTATTTTAACATTAGCTATTCAGAGTCCGAGTTTTATTCTGAGAAACTGTCGGGTGCTTTTTTGACCCTTTATTAAAGGAGAAGGAAATAATGGGTCAAAATTATTTTGTGTCCCTAAAAAACGTGACGCAGTGGTGATTTTGTATGAGATGATGGTTTGTATACAATTTCTGATGTATGGATTAAAATCTAGTGTGAAAAAGAAATACAAGTACACTCGATTTTTTAACATACTGAGTCAAAACAGCAACTAAAAGCGTGACAGAGTGGTATGAAACAAGACAACGAAAATAATTTTGACCCTATTGTTAAGTGTTCCACTGAGTGAATAAATTAATATTATTCGCTGTCGTAATATCTACCCAAACGCATAAACATTAAATTGTCCGTCACGATGTAAAATAATCACCAAAAAAAATTTAAACCTTCTTCAACCGATTTATTTATGATCCCATCATCAGGCACCAACTTGTTGCAATCATGACCATCTCGGGATTATACCCGTTCGATTAAAAAAAAATGAAAATTGGTTTACAACTCTCGGACAAATCGAGTAGGTAACACATGTTCAAAACAACAAAAAAAATCAGTCGGATTGAGAAGATCCTCCTGATAATGAAGTCAGTTAAAAACTTAAAACAAAAAGGGGGTGAATAGGTTATACATGTAAGTCGTTTTGAACATTTATTTTATTTTATTTATCATGTAACATATCCTGTTAGGGCGCGTCAAACTAAGTATGAAGGACCTATAATTAACTTGTACTTGGTCGTATAACTTTGAATGCATTATAATTATAACTTGGACACAACATAATAGTTTACTTACTAACTACATGTAAGCTCAAACCCAACGTAAAGCAAATCAGCTCTACGGGGTTTATCTTCTAGTCCTGGCCAAATCCTGCCGAAGCTGCAGAAATTCATACAATACATGCACTACACCCACATACAACTACAGATTTTATACAACGTTTGGTCGTGTCTGTTGAATTGTATGCTATAAAAAACTTCAAATATATTTGTAGGTATACAGGCTGAAACATAAGTCGTGAACAGTAATATATAGGTACCTACCTTTTTATAACTCTATAAGAAGCCAGATCTAATCTAAACTGATCAGTTCTCCTTTTTTTATGACACTAAATTGAGAATCATAATTATTATTCCTAATCGATTATAATATTTCAATTGTACCTAATATACCTAAAATGTTTACAAATGCACCCAGACATTACATTTAAGTCTGACTCTGTCGTATCGCAGTTTAATTCTTCTCGTCTCAAGTCACTTGAATCAGTTTCGAAATAATGTCAATAAAAAAAAACACTTTGGATTATGTCTAGGTTAATAAAGGGAACTAGCGAAACGGTTATTAATCTGGACATAATAAGTTATATACATAATATGATAGTAAGTTAACACAAACTTCTATTTATTCCCAAATGCAATATAATGCTTTCATGCAGACCGATTGCTATAGCAGACAAATAAATCAGAGAACCCATAAATATGGCGTGGATAGGTCTGGTATCTATGTCCATAACACAAACGTGTCTAGACTGTGACATACAAGTATAATCCAAGCTCGCCAAAACGAAAAACCGGCGAACTGCGAGCCAGACTTGCGCACGATAGGTTCCGTACTATTTTATTAAGGTATCATAAAAATCACGTTTGTTTTATTAGAGCCCCCTTAAATATCCATTTTAGTACAGATTGTGCCTAGTCTAGTGCGAGAATTGGCTCATTTTACGACAGGTTCAAAACTTCGGAGGGCCTACTGTACTAAAAAACGCCGTACGAGACACGTGCAAAAAGGAAATTCGTAACTCGTGTCGACTTAAAACATCGGCACTCGTTTCGGATTTCCTGTTTTTCACACTTGTGTCGTAATGTACTATTTTATTCGACTTTATGTATGTATTGTTAAGGTGCATTCAGACCAAATAGAATAGCGAATGCTCGCTTGGTCTGAATGCACCTTTACAGCGGTAACAGATTGTCTGTGAAACTTTCTACTGTCTGTCACGGTTTACGAGATATAGCCTCATGACAGACGGATAGACACACAGACAGCGGAGCCTTAGTAATCCGGTTATACTCTTTGGGTACGGAACCCTAAAAAGACGTTTGAAAACTCAAGAACGAGCTAGCAAAGAGAAGAACGCTATACGGACGCTTTACGGTTTTCCAAATTGACTGTGGATTTTTCTCGATAAATACTGTGGAATTTAATTTCAATTCGTCTGGGACTTATTGGTCGACTAGAAGTATTCATTGATTCAGTCGGGAAGCGTTTGATTGAAAATTCGTGTCGCTGTCATTAATTGCGAAGCTTTGATCTCAACTTGAGACGCCATTGTGGCACATTTAATGAGACATTTCCACATTTAAGTGGCTAGAACTTTTATGATTTTAAGACACAGATCACTTTAATTTCAAGAGAGCATGTAAGACTACATAGTATTGGGTCATTACGTATGAAATTGGCGTTTTTGGTCATAGACTTTAGTTTTCCTTAATTTTGTTATTGAATTTTTTGTTGTAATTTTGTTTGTGTGTTTGTGTTTTCCTTTTCAATATTGCATGGTGTAACAATAGTATTTTAAATAACGGTAACGATATGAAGGCTACATACATAAGTTGAGTACCGGGTTTAGACCAAGAGGCTTGTCGAGTGGCTTAAGTAGGGTACGAGACTTATAATAGCCTTTTCATAATCATACGTTGCTTAGTTAGTACCCATAAAACAAGCCACAAAATTGAGCGTGTCGTACGACTAAATCGATTTGAGTAAAAACAATTATGATGATATTTAATTATGTTTCATAAAATCTGTAATGCGGCGTCTGGTTTATTTTAAGATACTTACATCAATTTGAAATTGTAGAAACGGTCTATTCAGCCTCGAGCAGTATTTTCCTGATAAATTATTTCCCTAAAATTGAGTGATGTTTCTTGTTTGTATTTAAGACGTTTCATCAAATTTCTACGCAGCTCACAGCTCCCTAATTAATGACAAAGGACCATCTTAATCAGGCTTCTTAGTTTCGCGTTTTCTGTAAACAAATATAGATTTATTGACGCTGCTGTTTGTTACTTTCATTATCTGGGCGTTTGTACGGTCAACCAAATGATTCGTTGTACACTTCTACCAGATAAATACCCTAATTTATATGTCATTGAAAATATCTCAAATATCTCAATATAGATAAACTTACATAGGTACTTACACAACTCTTTCCGCGTGTTCACGTAAGAGCCGACTAAGAGATTGAAGTGTCACTGACGATTTTTGATAGAAGATTGATGATGGGCAGCAACGTCATCATAGTGGACACACTATTGCGATCGCCAATCCGCTTGCCCAGCGTGGCGATTATGGGCAATTTTACCGTCCTAATGCTGATTGTCTCATCGTATAGATGCATAGTTAATAGAAGAGGCCTACGTCTAAAAGTGGACTGATGATAGGCTGATGATATACAGTATGTAAATCTAATACGGGCGACCAATTAAACCAGGCATGGGATTCATCAATGTAATTATGGATTACAAGGTTTTTTTAAAGTTACTCTTAATTATGACCCCTCAGATTTTTTTTAAGATTATCGGAGCAGCTATCTAGGTACAAACATTTATTATTGTCGATATGGCAGTTATGTCATCTGCTTTTGAAATTAGCTGTCAACGAGTGTTTAACTCGCGTATGTTGCTCTACATTGCGCGCCGAATTATTTTGTATGGAAAATTTTGTTGCTCTAATTTTAAGTAAAAGTTATTTGATTGTACTTATTATTTATGTCGTAAACTAACACCCGTTAAGACCCGTTCGCCCGTATTAGACATACACCCTGTATGTACACTTAAAATATATTTTATTGTTTTAGTACTGACGAGTACTTTACCTATTGTATTTAAAGGGTAGGTACTGAAATGGCACCTATAACTGATATTGCCCTTATTTTAGCAATGGCACCTCGTATTGTCACAGGAATTATGCAAACTCTTGCCAGAAGTCTAACGAGAGGATGTGATGTGATTATGGTAATGCCTGCCCACGCAGAGTTCACAACTTCAATGCTGGGTTTTGCGAATTTACTCAAGTATGGGGTTAACGTTCGACGCAAAAGGTTACAGTACCTATTGGTATTATACGCTCTCGGTCAAAGAATATAAATATTAAAAAAATATAGTCGATTGTAATATGAATTAATGTAACTACCAAAATGACGAAATTGAGGTAAGTATACCGTTCGACTGATTCTTTCTTCCTGCTCTATCGAACGGTGTAGGTACATAAAATATTGATATCCAGAAAATAAAATCGAATACGTTAGCAAAAAGCATTTTATTAGGTTTCTTCGTTTTTTATTAACGTATGTAAAGGTTTCAAAAAATCATAGACAATATTTCAACGTAAGTACGAATTTGTAAGAACAAAATAATTATGTCCTTCCTAAATCCTAATGTACTTACTCATCATATTTTATGTCAATGCTGTAAGCGACATCTGTATTGTATGGCTCATAGCTCGTAAGCAATTCGGTTTCAATTTGTGAGTTACACTAAATTACGAAACACACTTTTGATGATTTTCATTAAATTATTAACGTATCTCCAAATTTTTTTTTTAATATTTAACGTACTAGCCATTTCCTGAACTACAATTTTGGTCGCAGTTAGTAACTGGGTGTCAAATAGACCTCTCAAAAATAAAACAAACAAGATAAACATAATTTGAATATGATAATTAACTTAAAAGATACAACACTTTATAAATGTCAAATTCGTTTTTGGGCCCTCTTAAAAATCCCTCATTTGGTGGTTACATTAATTCATACAACTGACGATATATTGGAAATCCGCATGTTTTCTGTATTTTCTATGAAAAATTCTACTTTAACCCGTGGCAGGTGTTGACATATCCACCTTAACTCTTCCCCGAGGGTGTCGTAATAGTCGACTAAGGGATTGAAGTGTCACTGACCATTTATTTATCGATTGATGACGGGCAGCAGCCTCATTAGAAGACGTATTGCGCCAACCCGCTCGCCCAGTGAGGCGATTATGGGGATTTACCTCCTAATGCGTCCATAGCAATAGGAAAGACCGTTGTCCAGCAGTGAACTGATTGAAAACTGATCATGTGATGTGAAGTCTGAATGATCAATTGATTACAAAATCACAAAGCTGTAGGCTTATGATGGTTCCGTGTTTATTACTTCATCATCATCATCATCATCATCATATCAGCCGAAAGACGTCCACTGCTGAACATAGGCCTCCCTCAAAGATTGCCACAATGAACAGTCCTGTGCCACCCGCATCCAGCGGACTCCTGCGACCTTCACCCGGTCATCAGTCCACCTTGTGGGGGACCTACCCACGCTGCGCCTTCCGGTACGTGGCCGCCACTCGAGAACCTTACCGCCCGAACGGCCATCGGTTCTACGCGCAATGTGCCCCGCCACTTCAGTTTAGCGATTCTGAGAGCTATTTCGGTTACTTTGGTTCTGCTGCGGATGGTCTTATTTTTAATCCGATCTCGCAGAGAGACTCCTAGCATAGTCCTCTCTCTGTTTATTACTTGTATATTATAAAATATTCCATATTATTTTTATGGTACACTTTTGTGTACAAATTTTCTGCAGAAATGTAAAGCTATAGCTTGGTTGAAATCTTCAAGCTTTCAATTAACTCCGAGTGATACAGTGAGAGCAAAATTGAACTATAATCTCCAGTGGCCCACTCGTCGGGGTTGCCATGTTTTACAGATTATTTTTCATTTCTTCAATTATTTCTATAAAAATATGGTTATCAAGATTCATGTACTTTTTTAGTGTGTTTGTTATTTATAGTTTTTTATTAGAAAATAACCACACATGCACCTTGCCCAGGGCGGCCAAATTTAAATTTATAATTTATATTTATAGTTAGTTTTATTTTTACTTAATTTAATATTTGTAGTTAGTTTTATTTTTAATTAGCCTTAATTATTTTTCTGTTTTTGTGTATTTTATGATTAAATAAAATTTACCACACATACATTATTTTGAGCATTAAATAATGATGATCTGTTAAGGAATATCTTCAGTATCACAGCTTAGATTAGAAAAAACTAAAATAATAGGTACACCAATGAATGGGTCAAAATAGGCACATTATTTATAAAACTCCATAATAATTATTGTGTATTAAAAAACAATAAAAATGTGGCTAGAAATCTATGTAAAAGCATTGATTATATAAGTTTAAATATATATTTTGAACACACATCTAATAAAACAACACTTACAGAAGTTACAGATTTACGATGGCTTTACCGATTGGTAGGTATGCTCAGTGATCGATGAAATTTAAAAAATGCGAATAACTTTCGAAAACACATTGAAAACTTCATCAAATCTTGTACATTATGTTATGATATCTATTCATAAATTCATAATACACATAAATACTGTCCAAATTGACAAAGTTGTTACTTCAGTTCTAATTTAGCGCACATAGTTACTTTACTAAATTGAGTGTTCTAACAATAGTACCTACTTGTTGAAGCTAATTAGGTTTTGCTACTAACAGTACTAACGAACCGCCAAATTAAACTCATGCAATAAACGTTCGTTAGATCAAACAGGCTATAGACTGTGTAGATATATATACAGCGACTGGCGAAGTTAGGTTAATTTATGCCACAAGTTGGCTTGTTTGGAAAGCTTATACATCGTGTAACTGAAATCGCTTGTAAACGGGCAATACTTTAAAATATTTATAATTTGTTAGAAGGAAACCTGATACCTAGTGAGCAGCTAGCTTAGCGTCTGCGTCTTGTCATGTGTCACATGAGCGTGGCCGATTTTATAAGCCAATTTTACACTTATGAAAATTATCATTGAAAATTACATCAGAATAACTCAAAGTAAATTCAAAAGATTTATGGAACCTACTTTTTATTTCTCTGTAGATTGTCTAGGATTTGTCAGTAGCAACATAAAGAAAACTCAGATATGGCTTCAATTTTAAAACGGCAATGTACATCGAACAACGAGTACTTTCCGCGCCTTTTAATTCTATGTTCAAAAATTTGTTTCAAGATCATTTTATCATCTGATAAATGAAATATTTCATCTTTTTAATATGTATTTATGATTACGGCTTCAGCAAAGTGGGGTGTTTAACTGATACGACCAAATGAAAAGAAAATAGAGGAAACATAAAACATAACCTCGAATGCATGAAATTTTCACATAATTGTATATACCTGGATGCTTTGCCAAGTTGCCAATCGCTAACGCTTAGTAGCATATCGTAGTTTTCCCTCTCTGACACTCTTTCATATTAGTGCGACAAAGACAGTTAGCTCATAGCTGCCTTTCGTTTGCGATTGACGATTCAGCGTTAGCGATTGGTAGCTTGTCTTAAGGTGCATTCAGACCAAAAGAGCATTCGCTGTTCTATCCCCCGCTCTACGAAATCAACCAATCACGTTTTGTGTAACGATCGAATTTCGTAGAGTGGGAGGATAGAATAGCGAATGCTCGTTTGGTCTGAATGCACCTTAAGCACCCTGCACCTGCAACCTGTCATAACTATTATTTACTGGCTGCACTTTGAACAAATATTTATTTTAAACACAACCTACTTCGTCACCATTGTCAAAAATTACTTCAAATGTTGCGAATTCAAGTATGACTCAATGTAAAGGTGCGTTCAAACCAAAAGAGCATTCGCTGTTCTAACCCCCCACTCTACGAAATTCGATCGTTACACAAAACGTGATTGGTTGATTTCGTAGAACGGGAGATAGAACCAGCGAATGCTCTTTTGGTTTGAACGCACCTTATGCAAATTACATACACTTATGACACTGTAAATCCGTTCTATCACAACATTTCTGTTCATGTTATTTTGAATACTTGCAGTGCTCTGTAGCTGGTTAGTCCGCATTCTTAATAAGCTAGGGAAATTCTTGACGGCTGACAACCCTAAATAGGATTTTGCGGTTTTCATGAATTTCAATTACACGTTGTATAACAGAATTCTAGAGGAGCTTAAAGTTTTATCGAATAGCACAGAGCTTAGTGGCACCTAGTCTTCCGTTCCAAGTTCCAACTTTAAATGTTACTTCGCTTCATTTAATAGTACATTACTATAGAGAACGGGAAACGAAGGGTTACCGGCCAAGTAGATATATCTGGCCGAAGGAACTGAGGCCAGATAGGAATACGCGGCCTGTAACCCTGTTTCTTGCCGAGATTTGTATAGTGCTTTTCACACATTTGCCATTAAATAAAACGAACTGATTTCGCCGAACCATACTATTTAATTTGTAAATAATCCAATAGTACAGTATCGTAAAACATTAAAAAAAAATTCGCGCCTAACTTTTTTTTAGTCTGTTTGAGGTATCTTTTTACCTGGTAATATAGACATTAGTTCTAAGGTTATTTTTTCTGTGTCTGAATGTCAAGACCTAGTGTCACAATTTCACGTTTCAAAACAAAAGACAGTTTGTTTGCAGTCCCATTGATTGTGAAATAAATACATGAAATCTCTTTAGATATCAACTTAGCACATGACGCCGGATACATAGGATTTCCGGGTTTAATTTAAAGTAAATAAACAAGGTGGACTGATGACCTGGTGAAGGTCGCAGGAGTCCGCTAGATGCGGGTGGCACAGGACCGGTCATTGTGGCAATCTTTGGGGGAGGCCTATGTTCAGCAGTGGACGTCTTTCGGCTCACATGATGATGATGATGATGAAGTAACATCATGGATTAAATGGTAACATCAACATTCCGTAGCAAGTTTGTGAAAAAGTAGTTATCCTGTAGCCGAGCCATGAGCTACCGCGAACGCGCGTTTACTTTCTATCCGGCTCGCTCGCGCCAATAGGCAAGTACGAGCAGGATGAATAGAAAGTAAACGCGCGTTTATAACGTATCGGCAAATCATGGTAGGGCTACTGGTAGTCTGTGCGGGAAGTAAAGGCGTCTGGCAACAAGATACGCCTATACATCTCACGCGCCATAATCTTTCAACAAACTCCCAGTGCCGTGTGGTGACGGCAGTAAGAATACATTTGTCACCACCCCAACTCCTCCTGCGGGTGTCGTAAGAGTCGACTAAGGGATTAAAGTGTCACTGACCATTCTACAAGATTGATGATGGGCAGCAGCGTCATCATAGTGGACACATTACTGCGATCGCCAATCCGCTTGCCCAGCGTGGGGATTACCTTCTAATGCGTCTATACGCATAGTTAATAGGAGAGGCCTACGTCCAGCAGTGGACTAACATAGGCTGATGATGAAACTCCAAGTGTTACGTTGGGCGATTTTCTTGTCGTGGTATTGCACCAGATTTTTACGATAAACCGAAGACACACAGTACAATATTTGCGAAGGTAGTAGACGATACTCCGGGTTTCATAATACATAATATTTGTTTGATTGTTGGTTTAGGTGCGTGCAGACCGAAAGAGCATTCGCTGTTCTAGCGCCCGTTCTAAGAAATCAACCAATCACGTTTTGTGTACCGATCGAATTTCGTAGAGTGGGAGGCTAGAACAGCGAATGCTCTTTTAGTTTATTTATGCTCTTTTATTAAATATACAAGAACCAATTGCCTACCAATTTGTTCAACTCGTGACTATTACGGGTCATTTGCTCATCTGAATAGTGGGCCAATTAATTTGCACTCGCCATATTGCGTCTATCATTTTGATTGTTGTTGACAAAGCAATATACACTAATTATTTTAACGACAAACTTACTTATCAATATCATTTTCATATTATACTGACGTTGAGTCTGCCTGCAACCACGGGTGCAAGAAACAATTAAGTTTTCACCACACTTGCTGTCTAAGCGCATCATTACTTGCGCGCGTAGCGGGAGTAATAGAAAAGTGAAATTCCCTAGGGAGTAATAAAAATGTCAGTACGTCATATAATAATAAAATGTCTTAAAACTTATTTTTTTGTCGGCAAGTGTGATGAAAAACTTTGTATGCATCACGGTCGGTAAGCGGAATACTAACTCGAGTCATAAAAGCCCTCCGCCTAACGGCGTCGGGCTTCTAACACCCTCGTTAGTAGCTCCGTACTTACCACTCTTGATGCACAATGTATTATTGCCGTATTTTGTTTTCCGTTTTGTTGCCAATATAATTATAGCCTTTATACAATTGATTACGTAGGGATAGGTTTATTCTAAAGAAAAATCGTAAAGAAAAGTAAAATTAATAAAATGAATGAAATAGGACTTAACGTAATAGTTACCTACGCTATCCATCAACTTGACAAATTTATTGTATTACAGAAATAAATTAATTTCGTAACTAAACCATTTATTGGAACAATACAAAATATCGATAATAGGCTCCGTCTGTTAGGTAGGTACCTATTTGGCGAACTTATGTTGAGTATTTACTTTGGAGGTCACAGGTTCAAAACCTTTTAAAGGGTATTTTTTATTTTCCTGCGTTTATAAACGAAGTCTTTCTCTCCTGTTTTCTTTTTACCAGACCACCCAAAATCGTAAAACTTTGACGACTGACCGTTATACAAACAAATTTAATAAATGTAAACGATTTTAGCTTTGTTTTGCGAAATTTTTCCTCATTCTTAGAAGCCTCTGTATTTTTAGTTAAATTAAAGCCTTTATTAAATCAAATTTTCATGGGCATTCGATCGTTGACGGTTTTATTCAATATCGGGTTCAATTTGACGTAGGGTACGTTACGTTTCTCGGAGGTGTACAGCAGCGTTCCTGAAGCCCTGCACATAGAGCGAGCAGTATCCATAACGGATTCCCCTGGGTTAACAAAAAGAAAGGGTACGTAACGTTGACATTTCATTAAAAGTTTGAGAAAATTAGATTTTCTCACAACACAACACTGGTTGAAAAGGTAAAATTGCTATTTTTACTTTGTACATACATTCTACTGTAAGCGCCAGTCGTTAAAGGCGCAAGGAGCCGACCCAATTACGGCGATGTGGTTTAAACAGATATCAATTGCAGCCTATCGGCGCATCGCTTATTGCGGTTGTCGTATCAATTCATTGCTCTATTTACAGCAATACGTCTTGTTATTGTTACATAATGTTTTACTTACTTACTTACTTCTACCTGGCGTTATCCCGGCCTTTGCCAGGGTCCGCTTTTCTACATTTCCTCCACTTTGCGCGAGCCTAGGCATCTTCTGCCGTAAGCCCAGGATCGATGTAGCATAATGTTTTAGTAAGTACATATTTACTAAGGCGAACAAACTTTGTTTGATAATTTAAATTCCATGCTTTTCCTAAGATCATCATTGACATCATCTCAGCCATAAGACTACTTCTGAATATAGGCGTCCCCTTTGGATCTCCAATAATTGGAAGCAACCTGCATCCAGCATCGGCGGTCATCATAAGGTCGTCTGTTCATCTTGTGGGTGGACATCCTACACTCCGTTTGCAGGACCGTGGTCTCCACTTGAGCACTTTTCGACCCCATCGGCCATCTGCTCTGCGAGCAATGTGGCCGTCCCATTGTCACTTCAGCTTGCTAATCCGGATTCCCTAACATAAGACCATAAAATGTATAATTCGCGAATGAAAACCCTTACTTGCCAACATCTCAATTGTTGCGGCTTGCACGAATTTCGTTTTTGCACGTGTCTCGTACGACATATTTTCGTACAGACAGATGGCCCTCCGAAGTTTTGGACATGACTTAAAATGACACAGTTCTCGCACTAGAGCCTAAAAAAGGCACCACCTGTACTAAAAAAAAAGTTGATATCATTCAGAAAAATTGTATTACGAAGTAAATTTTTATGCGATAATTTTTGGCAGAAGCGACAAATATTTTTTTTCTATAAGCGATTAACAATAAACACCTAAATTAAATCAGTCGCACGCGCTCGCACCACTTAGCGCCGTTCATACAATTTCTCGTAAAGACGAGCGTCCGTTCCGGCACAGAATATATAATTTCCGGGTAATCCATCCGTGTAAGGCTGCGTTTCCACCAGAGATGTGCGAGTATGTGTTTAGCAGCAGCAGCCTTAACAAGCGGAATCCCTTGGCATCTTTGCAGCGTCATCGTCTAGTAAACGCAAACGGTGAACGCTGGCATTGTGTCGGAGCTATTTATGCGGAGTAGGCAACAACGCTCGAAAAACGCTAAGTAGGCACCTATGGTAGGCACAGGCACAACGATAATAAATTCAACGATATCTTTTCGCCACTCTGACAAAGTCTTTAATATATATGACAATTTCTTAAGGCCAGTAATCGGGGTCACCCAGACGCCATCTTTCAATCATGACATTTTTATTTTGCCCTTGCCAGGGTTCGCAGTGACCCCGCGCCCTCAAGGCGTTTAAACTTTTGAGGTCAATGCTTTTGGTTCTGTATTTAACCAATTTTTGGGGGCTTGGCCTTTGAAAATACATCTGTTTATTTCCGATATCTGCTGTTTCTCCTCTTGACAATCCCATCACGATACCGAACTTAACCCCTTTCATAATAGTACATTGTGCATCAAGGGAGGTAAGTACGGAATTACTAACGAGAGTGTTAGAAGCCCGACGCCGTCAGGCGGAGGGCTTTTATGACTCGAGCTAGTATTCCGCTTACCGACCGTGATGCATACAATGTTTTTCATCACACTTGCCGACAAAAAAATAAGTTTTAAGACAAAATATTATTAAATGACGTACTGACATTTCTATTACTCCCTAGGGAATTTCACTTTTCTATTACTCCCGCTCCGCGCGCAAGCAATGGCGCGCTTAGACAGCAAGTGCGATGAAAAAACTTAAGCGTCATATAACTCATATACAAGGTGTTTCGCGCGCTACTGAAAACCTTAGAAGCCCCTTATGTAGGTACGTATAAATAACTTTCTTTAAAAGTCTATATTGGTAAATTGGTAGGCTGGTAATAAATGATGCTAAGCAATACCACACTTTTCAACTTTCAAATCAATTTATGTACTTATTGCATTTCATGTGATCTTATAAACGAGGAATAGTATCAACATGAGCCCTACAGCAATACAGACTTAATGCTAATTACTAAAGTAACTTATTACCTACGTGTATAGAATAACATGCAAACAAACACGAGACACAGGTACAAAACATTTTAAGAATCTTTAAAAACATCCTTTTTGAGATATGCAACAAATATCTCAGGCTCTCACAGAACCCTATGACTGTTGCACAGCCCGGGTCAGTGATAGTCCCCTAACGAGGAGTATAATTGGTGCTCATAACGAGCCGCAGTCATTATTCGACTGCGAATCGTCTTTTCACTTGACTCACTTGTACCGTGAATAACGCTGCAATACAAAATAATAAAAATTGTTCTCATTTTGAACTCTAGCACTTTATACTTGGAAATTTGATTATAACAAGGATGCTTACCCAAGTTGCCAATCGCTAACGCTTAGTAGCGTATCGTAGTTTTCCCTCTCTGTTACTCTGTTATATTAGTGCGACAGAGACAGTTAACTGCCTTTCGTTTACGATTGACGATTAAGCGTTAGCGATTGGCAACTTGTCTAAGCACCAGGGTAGCATTATAGTACTATTTATGTTCAGTATGGCACTGTGTCATTAGCATGAGCTGATGAGCGCTTAAAGGTGTGTTTAAACCAAAAGACCATTCGCTGTTCTAGCGCCCGTTCTACGAAATCAACCAATCACGTTTTGTGTACCGATCGAATTTCGTAGAGTGGGAGGTTAGAACAGCGAATGCTCTTTTAGTTTAACCGCACCTTTACAGCGAACTTCAATGTTTGTACATTTCGATTTTTTTTGTCTGTCGCATCAACGAAGACGTTATTGGTGTGATAAAGACAGGTAAGAACTCGAAATGTACGATTTTTTAAGTTTGTAGCAAAAATTACTTAAATAAATATTTTTGATTTAGAGATAGATTTATTTTAGAAGCACCAAATTAAATTATTTCAAACTCGCGCCGTAATCACGTCAAGCTGTTTCACAATCAAGCAACATCCAACTCTAGCATTATTAATAAAAGCGTAAAAATAATATGGATGATATAAATCACAGTAACGGTTTCTGATGATTGCTGTTGATATTAGGGTTTATAGAAGGGCTGGTTTTAATCACAATCTGGCGTACAATTTTAACGAGATTTTTATCCCCGATCCAATCCAAACCCGAATCGTAAAAATGACTGTATTTTTAGGTTTCCGTAGCCCAGAGTTGGGCTAAAAGTAATATGATTACTTCTGTATAATACATTTGTATGTATACATTGTAATATATATTATAAAGTACACATACAAAAGTAATCGGAAGAAGTAATCATATTACTTTTTGCCCAACTCTGCCGTAGCCATTATGGCAAAATCAGAACCCTCCGAAGTTTGGGACCTGACGTAAAATGACACACTTCTCGGACTAGAGCTTAAAAAAAAGGCACCATCTGCACTAAAAAAAATATTACCATATCAGTTTAGCCATGTCAGTCGCCATCATTGTCGCGTCCGGAACGCTCAAAAATATCTGAACACACCTTTATTGCCATAACGATAGAGGCGTGTCAGATATTTTTGAGCGCTCCGGACGCTACTATATATCTGATGGCGACTGTACGGTCAGCTCTAATAATATGTACAGTCAAGGGCATAAATTTAAATACACTTCTCCATACTGATCCCTTACAAATGAGTCTATATATTAATGCCCTCGACTGTACACGATTTTGATCCTTATGCCTTTGACATACGTTCCGAAATGTATACATAATTATGATTAGACGTGACGTACGATGTAACAAACATAACTTGACAAATCAACACATTGTTCTACTTTAGACACATTGTAGTTTCGAATCGTTTTTAAGACACTTTTCTCACGCTTATGCAGATATAATCTAGAAATCTATGGTCTTATCTAAAACACTTGTTTTCTGTTCGCATCAAGATAAACTACCGTTTTCAATGAAAATACTTTGTTTCATTTCAACCATAGACAAAGGAATTCTAAGACTACGTTGTAAAATAGGTAATGCTGTTGCTAGTGGGCTCTATAGCCCACTAGCAACAGCATTACCTATTTTGACATTACCTACAAAACGTACCTATGTACGTTTTGTGTCAATGTCAACTGAATATTCATAACCTAAAAATATAAAAACAAGTTGTTTATGGAGTATCTTTCTTGGAAAATAGGTACTCGTAGGTACGTAACATCGCAAATAGAAATTTCGAAGTAGGTATCTTGTAGCAACCATAGCACTACAAACTGCTATTGAAGAAGTTTTGTCTTTTAAGTTTTCTTACCATTTAATAATTAAAATAGTAGTAGTATTTGCACGTGTATCGCACGACGTTTTTCAGTACAGATGGCCTTCCGAAGTTTCAACCTGACAAGAATTTGGCTACTTCTTGCACTAGTGCGTAAAAAAGCACCGTATTTACTGAAAAGTTGTATATCGGTTAGCTGCGAGTTGCTGTCAAACACAACATCTGGGGCCTATTTCTCGAAAGCGTGTAACTTGTAGATAATACAAGCGGAAGTTCTTATCTAATTAATAGTGTTAAAAAGAGACTTCCATTTGTATTACAAGTTACAAGCGTTCGAGAAACCGGCCCCTGTTAGTCTTACCTACTGGAGAATTTTACAATTCTTTGAAACTTAACGGTAATATAAAAATGTCAAACCTTCCTCTGTAATTTGCATTATTAGTTTATCTCTGCGGAATGCTACCTCGTCAGGTTTGTAACATCAGTAAAATCACCGCGACGAGATTAGTACAGTCAGCTTCTGCCTAATTGTCGGGAGCCGTAAAACAAAAGGATTGCGATCGCAACTTGATTGCGTAACTGTACACAGTGTATAGTTTATAAACAGGTCGGATAATATTTTTTTCTACTCCCGTACTTTTATCCGTCATTTACAGAGTCGTGAACACGCCGTTAAGCCCCTACCTTACAGATGTCAAGATAAGTCTATAATATTGTGTATTCCCTATAAACGCATTCGATTTTTGGATTTTAAGACACCTCGTGTATGCAAGGCGTAATGAAATACATGGCTGCCAATATAATTTTAAATGTCATTTCTGACGAAACCATAGAGGAGCTTTCTTTTTTAATTTTGACGTATCCCGCCCGACCATAATGATTAATAAAAATGTGTTTGACTAAGAATATTTCTCAAATTTACAATTTTATTTGAAAATAAGTGTGTGGTCTTAGAAAAAGTATTGTAAGCAACATTGTTTAATTGAGTCAAAAAATGCTCGTGGCGTTAATAACAATTTTCGGCTGCGCCTCAAATTGTTACCCACGCCACTCACCTTTTTTGACTTAAATAAGGGTTGCATAAAATACTATTATGTTATCACATTTTTAACATAAGTAATAAATAAAACAAGGACACATCGCGTATATACAGATATACACACATATCGCGTAAGTATACCGATTAACATTTCGAACGAATGACAGCGTACGTGGTCTAATAGTAGGGACACAGATTTAGATATTCAGTAGATGAAGTAAATAGCACCATTTGTATGGGAACCAAGCGTGACGACTTTTTAGCTGTCACTGAGACTACAACTTAAAACTATCGTTACTGAAGTTTTATATGAAATACACAAAAGTGGCGTCACATTTGTATACTGCCAAAATACCTACCCTTTTAAGTTCTTTAGTTCCAATTTATTAAATAATTAGAAATTCTGTATTTTTCGGAGAACATTATAAAAGATACAATTCTACGTAGCTACCCAAAATACCTTGCAAAAAATACGTCATTGCCACCTAAACGCATTTGTATTTTGTCATACTTATTTTACAACATGTCAACAAAGACATTTTTGTTTTAAATGAGCTTATTTTTAGATTTCTTAATATGACTGCACTTATTATCCACAGGAAACCTATTCACTAAAATTAGTATTAAACAAAGTTGCTTTCTCCATAATATCACTATATGCTTCATCACATCATCAGCCTATGAATAGTCCACTGCTGGACGTAGGTCTCTCCTATTAACTATGCGCATAGACGCATTAGGAGGTAAATGCCCATAATCGCCACGCTGGGCAAGCGGATTGGCGATCGCAGCAATGTGTCCACTATGATTAAAATAAAATTATATTATTATATTATGAATAAAATAAAATAAAATAAATAAAATGATGACGCTGCTGCCCATCATCAATATTTTATCAAATAATGATATTTATTAGTGACACTTCAATCCCTTAGTCGACTCTTACGACACCCGCAGGAGGAGTTAGGGTGGTCACAAATGTATTCTTACTGCCGTCACTACACGGCTATATCACTATAAGCTTAAATCTTTAAAACTACGCAACGAATTTTGATGCGGTTTTCTAATACTTATATAGAGTGACACAAAAGGAAGGTTTTAGTATCAGTATTACCGTGCGAAACCGGGGCGAGTCGTTAGTATCTATTTTATAAATTGTCTGTGACTACTGTTTCTTATCGGTGCACTGTGACATAACGCAGGGCCCCATTAGTTAGTATCCATTGTCTTAGGAAAACCGAGTAAAAGTTCTTCACGTTACAAGCAATTACTTTTCCGCCTGGAAAATTCTCGTGTGAGAATACTTATGCTCTTTTACTTTCTATGACTTAAATGATTTGATTACTTAAAGTCATTCTTTTTTTTCTCATACATGCAATAAAATATTAATGTTATGTTCCTTATAATAGGTTTGATGCTTATAATGGTGCAGCTAGGAAAGGAATCCGTAAATGAAATTTCATACAAATCTTACTATATTTTCAAACGACTTCAAAAAAAGGAGCAGGTTCTCAACTCGACTAAATGTTTTTTAAATGTTTGTTAATTAAGCTCTACAAATACGAAAAACTATTTTTTTTATCAGAACTGTATTTTAATTAAACCAGGAAATTGCAATATTGTCCCTCGGGAAATTTAAAGAGCGGCCTCATATAGCTCATTTAGTCATCTGCCATAAAACGCATACCGTGTGGACCCGCCTTTATAGCTAATAATATATCCTCATTTACCAAATTCGAAATAGCATAAACGTCCTTTAAACTCCTTGCGTATAAGCCTTTTTTCTTTCGAGATGACTTTCTTCCTTGCAAAGTTATTCGTTTCACTAAAAAACGTACTGTCGTCGAATTCCTCTTACAATTTGATTCAACGCTGTTCATTTGTATATTTTTTCGCCAGCAAAGTTAAGTTGGTAGTGATAGGCTTCTACATTGATGTCGTTTATGAGTTCGGTTCGGTAAAGGTTAAGTGGAGTACGATATTTTTAAGGTCCTCGGCGAGAATAAAATGTTAAGTGAATATTGAATTGGATCGCTGAAGAAATAAGAAATACCTGTGCCAATTGTATCGTTCGAAAATTATACAGGCTGACAAGACTTATTTATACCTAATGTACATAAATACATAATGCTATAAAGGACAAAAAAATACATGTAATTTTACTTTTTACCGATAAACTAATTGTAAAACAATCGAAGGCACTTAAAACAATTGTATCTCGTGTCACAACAAAAAGCATCGGAATCTCGTTATCTCGGAAGCACTTTTTACCATCCACGCAAAGGAGGGTAATGTTTTTACACCGATCATTACATATTGTTTCCTCATACCCACACTTTCACTGTCAGCCCAGTCCTTACCATTAGTTGCCGGCGTCGTATCGACTACTGCGGAACTTATTATTTCTCTCGCTTGCACCTAAGTCTTGGCCATAACATACAGAGACCGGAACCGTTATTTTCTCCACACAAAAAGAAGGGTTCCTTTTTCGTTCTTCGGTAATTTTGGTATATAAATTGTAAGTTAATGGAGTAATTTATAAATATGATATTGTAAATTACATATAATATTGACCACTACATAAAGAGTATACAACATTTTAAAATATTGGGCTATTTCGAGGTTTTTGTAAAATATCGGTTTCGGTCCCTGATAACATAATAGTCTGTGATTTCTAAGAATGAACTTTTCACAGTTTATGTACATACATGTATATTAATCCTTATTAATATGAGGGTAAGAATCATCATTTTTTCGATAGCCTTAACGTCATAGATATAAGGGTCATTTGTAAACTGTCAAAAGTTCAGTCATAGAAATCTCAGACTATAGCGCTACCAACGGTGGCATCGAATGGGACCAAAGCGGCTTTACCGCGAACTAGAGATGTTTTTCAATGGCGAATTTCGATAATCGAAAACTTCTAGTATCTGTCTCTGTCACTCCCAATTAAAGCATCATTGTAAAACAGAGAAAGCTAGAAATTTATACTAGAAATTCAAGGTAGGCTCATAGTAAGGACGGCGGCGCTCTACTATACTAATAATTCTGATTTATATCGATGTTCAACCTTGTTTTTAGTGCTACGCGATTGAAAATCGTTAAGAAGGCGGAGATAGAGTAGTGGAATGGTGAAGAATAATGTGCAACAAATTATTGAAACAATGGTCATATCGAATTGCTTGCAAATAAATACTACCCAGAACAAAATGGAAATTCATCAATTTTGAGAATTTATTTCTGTCACTAAAAGTTAGGGGCCTTTCATTTGTTACCTAAGACTATTTAGGGGGGGGGGAGGGAGTCTTGATAGTTCTTACGTAAGATTACAAATGTATGATTTTAGAGTGAATCTTTAAAAATGTAAAACCAAAATTTATTACTACCAAAAAATTAAAATTATAAGCACCGTTGTAAGCGCAAATAAACATTTCTAAAAATTGTTACTCAGAAATAAAAATCCTTTACATTCTTACGTAATAAATTTAACAGGGGGAGGGAGCTGTGGCCTATTCTTATTTTTTTTTTAATAGTAGGCCCCCATATCAAAGACTAGCGAAAACAGTCTTCCGAAATAGATGAATAGCCATAGCCCCTTAGAGTGACAGAGACAAATACTCGAAATTTGCGGATATCGAAATCCGTGGTAGTGCTGCTGCAATCAATGTCATTGCACTTATAAAAACAAAACGATTTTTTCAATCCAGTTTTATTATCATTGCAGTTAGGTTTCAAATCGCATGATAATTTAATTTCTCCGTAATATCGTAAACAAGCAAATTGTACACAAAATTCTTAAAATTAATGGCCCGAATTACCGTAATGATATCGTCATTATTTCGTTTTCTTTTTTCGGTCGGTTTTACGAGCGCGTAACGGGTTAATTCGCAATATTGACACACTTTTATCGTAATTGACATGTTTTTGTAATAATCAACAAATAAAAAAAATAAACCGAATTCAACCGATTTCTCCAAGATCCCATGACCAAAACCCGATTTGGTGCCACCGGGACCTTTGGGTCTTTGAGTTATTACCCCAAAGATTAATAAAAATTTTAAATCGGTTCACGATTCATGATTCTGAGACTATACCTACATATTGATATATATAACCTATATCGAGTAACATGTGGTAACATTCATACTTATACAAAAAAAACTGTCGAATTGAGAACCTCCTCCTTTTTTAAAGTCGGTAAATAAATAAAAACAATGTTTTGAAAATCTGTACGATTTGTTTGGACCAATGCAAAGTTATAATTTGCTCCGTAGCTTAGTCGGAGTCTGCCTTATAAGCTGGGAGTCCCGGGTTCGAATCCCGATGAAGGCATGACGGTGGAAAACAACATAATGTAGGTAAATTATAAATATTAGATGTCATATACCAAAGAAAAACGACCAAGATCACCTATATCCGAGGTGGGGATCGAACCCACGTACTCAGCTTTCGCGGCTGATGCCTGTACCCCTCGGCCACTCGGTCTCAGCAACCACCGGTCAAATTTCTCGGGTATATGCAATCCCTTACAAGGCTAGGCACCTTTGACCATTCTCTGAGGGCAAGCAATACATGCCTGCACCTCCTATTAGAATACTTTACAGTTTTCTAGAATAGCTAGAGAGAACTGGTGCTGCCATCTATTGAACATATTGCGAAAGTACAAATCAAATTATTTATTAACTAAATATTTTGATTTGTACTTTTTTAATTTTTCTCCAGTAGTCACACTACTTAATACAATATAAATTATAAATATTAGATGTCATATACCAAAGAAAAACGACCAAGATCACCTATGTCCGAGGTGGGGATCGAACCCACGTACTCAGCTTTCGCGGCTGATGCCTGTACCCCTCGGCCACTCGGTCTCAGCACCCACCGGTCAAATTTCTCGGGTATATGCAATCCCTTACATTACAAGGCTAGGCGCCTTTGACCATTCTCTGAGGGCAAGCAATACATGCCTGCACCTCCTATTAGAATACTTTACAGTTTTCTAGAATAGCTAGAGAGAACTGGTGCTGCCATCTATTGAACATATTGCGAAAGTACAAATCAAATTATTTATTAACTAAATATTTTGATTTGTACTTTTTTAATTTTTCTCCAGTAGTCACACTACTTAATACTATATAAATTATAAATATTAGATGTCATATACCAAAGAAAAACGACCAAGATCACCTATGTCCGAGGTGGGGATCGAACCCACGTACTCAGCTTTCGTGGCTGATGCCTGTACCCCTCGGCCACTCGATGGCAGCACCAGTTCTCTCTAGCTATTCTAGAAAACTGTAAAGTATTCTAATAGGAGGTGTAGGCATGTATTGCTTGCCCTCAGAGAATGGTCAAAGGCGCCTAGCCTTGTAAGGGATTGCATATACCCGAGAAATTTGACCGGTGGTTGCTGAGACCGAGTGGCCGAGGGGTACAGGCATCAGCCGCGAAAGCTGAGTACGTGGGTTCGATCCCCACCTCGGACATAGGTGATCTTGGTCGTTTTTCTTTGGTATATGACATCTACTATTTATAATTTATATAGTATTAAGTAGTGTGACTACTGGAGAAAAATTAAAAAAGTACAAATCAAAATATTTAGTTAATAAATAATTTGATTTGTACTTTCGCAATATGTTCAATAGATGGCAGCACCAGTTCTCTCTAGCTATTCTAGAAAACTGTAAAGTATTCTAATAGGAGGTGCAGGCATGTATTGCTTGCCCTCAGAGAATGGTCAAAGGCGCCTAGCCTTGTAAGGGATTGCATATACCCGAGAAATTTGACCGGTGGTTGCTGAGACCGAGTGGCCGAGGGGTACAGGGCATCAGCCGCGAAAGCTGAGTACGTGGGTTCGATCCCCACCTCGGACATAGGTGATCTTGGTCGTTTTTCTTTGGTATATGACATCTAATATTTATAATTTATATAGTATTAAGTAGTGTGACTACTGGAGAAAAATTAAAAAAGTACAAATCAAAATATTTAGTTAATAAATAATTTGATTTGTACTTTCGCAATATGTTCAATAGATGGCAGCACTAGTTCTCTCTAGCTATTCTAGAAAACTGTAAAGTATTCTAATAGGAGGTGCAGGCATGTATTGCTTGCCCTCAGAGAATGGTCAAAGGCGCCTAGCCTTGTAAGGGATTGCATATACCCGAGAAATTTGACCGGTGGTTGCTGAGACCGAGTGGCCGTGGGGTACAGGCATCAGCCGCGAAAGCTGAGTACGTGGGTTCGATCCCCACCTCGGACATAGGTGATCTTGGTCGTTTTTCTTTGGTATAGGACATCTAATATTTATAATTTATATAGTATTAAGTAGTGTGACTACTGGAGAAAAATTAAAAAAGTACAAATCAAAATATTTAGTTAATAAATAATTTGATTTGTACTTTCGCAATATGTTCAATAATGTAGGTATTTCGAATTCCTTAAGATTTTAATAATTGTCGGAATAAAATGTAACAACGAAGATTAACATTGACACCCGACACTGACACCTGGTGGCTGAGTGGCTTAGGCAACAGCCGCGAAAGCTGGGAGTGGAGGTGGGTGTGAATCCCACCTTGGATGTTGTGCACAATTGTCTTTTTTGGCACTTTATAATACATGGCAACTAATATATCGAGGGTTGAGTGGTCAAACCCGATAAGTCTAGTAAACCTGTTTTTAAAATACGAACTATATGACATTGACGTGAAGTTGTTATTTCAATGAAAAAATATCTCGACAAATACACATACACATTTAACTAACTAACAAATACACATTTTTTCAACTATTTTACATTAAATTTGCCCTGACTTATGACTCTTAAAGGAACTACTCTTAAAGAAGACTGAATGTCTGCTTAAGTCATAATATTAAGCCATTTGATAGGATGTAGTTAATGTACTGTATACTTATATTGTCGACATGCTCAATTAGGCCAACAATTACAACGTCCATCTATCATTCACGGTACATACACCGATCGGTCAAGTGTTCGCTGTGCTAGTGCAATAATTAGCTCTATCGACCGCATTTAACTTGCTATGTACCGCGACTACCGCGTATACAGCGTGTAACAAAAACAGAGGCGTCGTTGTTGTTGTATTCAGCTATGCTATTCTCTTATTCTCACATTCGACGCTGCATTCATCAACGAGCTCGACGACGATACAGCCTTCACTTCGACGTAGAACGCAGCGCTGCGAAAAACGGTAATCACTAACATAGAACAACTCGTCGTCGATCTGTAGGCGGTAACTCTCGACGCAGTGTAGTTCCAGCTCACGCCGTATTCGTCACCGAGCGCTAGTGTCGTTTAAAGTGCATTAGTGAATACCATTTTTAGGCTCGGCGCTGCCGCAGCGCTGACACAACGCTGTTAGCAAGGCGGTTTCCTTAGTAAATAACACTGCTGGCCATTTTATCCGCAACTCGACATCACACGTGCCTATTTTGCGTGGTCTCAAAGCTGGCCCAGTATTTGTTGGAGACTACAACCTTGAATTTCTTCGCAGGTGTATGCAGGTTTCCTCACGATGTTTTCCATCACCGTAAAGCAGTTGTGAACATCAAAATGATTATCGTACATAAGTTTTTGAAAAACTCATTGGTACAAGCCGGGGATCGTTGCGTAGTGCGTTTTACCGCTAGACCGCAAGGGCTGGCGATTCATTTAAGGGCCTTTTCACTTTTAGGGACACCCAATTAGCGTGACATTAAAAAACTTTAATTGTAATCAGGTTCGTAACGACAATTAAATACGATATCTTTAGGAATTTAAGCTTGATCGGCATTATTTATATTATCTAGATAACTATAAAGCTTATAAAATTAACACCAAAACAAAGTTTTAGTGAAATTTAGAACATGAAATATCCAATATCCGAAAATTACATACGTACTATTCTTTTTTAGGGTTCCGTAGCCAAAATGGCAAAAACGGAACCCTTATAGATTCGTCATGTCCGTCTGTCCGTCTGTCCGTCTGTCACAGCCCATTTACTCGGAAACTATAAATGCTACAGTAACGAAATTTGGTAAGGATATGTGTTGTATAAACCGCTACAGGATTATGATACTAAAATTATAAAAAAAACCATTGGGGTGGGGGCCCTCCATACATGTAACTGAGGGATAGAACATTTTTTTTTAGCTGTATATAAGCGTGTGGGGTATTAATAGAAAGGTCTTTGAAAATGATATGAAGGTTTATAAATCTCATTTTTATTTAAGCAAATCGTTTTCGAGATATCAGCTTTCAAAGTCTGAAAAATGTGTCCCCCCCCTCTATTTCTTAAACTACGCGATATAAAATTCTAAAAAAAATTATATGTTATGCACATTAATAAACTCTATCAACGATTTTTGGTTTGATTAAATTATCTCTTATAGTTTTTGAGGTAGGTTGATTTAACTGTATTTTTTTTAACAATAAATTGATAATGGTACGGAACCCTTCGCGCGCGAGTCCGACTCGCACTTGGCCGGTTTTTTTTACTTTTGACATCAAAAATGCACGGGTAAAGTCTGTCGATATACCTACTCATAACTCATAACCATCCTGTATTTTTTTACTACTTTACATCCAATAACAGTACCTACACAAACCTAATCTTCCATTTTCTATGATTTATGTGACTGTTATTAAAATATAGATGAAGAGGTTAATCTGAAATTCATTAATTCTACTGAAAAATGTGTGACCTAATGGTACGAGTATGTTTTAATATAATTATAAATAAAAATGTAGTATGATTATATAGCAAAATTATACGGAACTATCAATTTAGCCCTTTTTAATTTTACCAATTGAATAATGTGAACTGAACTAAGGAAACCGTAATATAATATGTAGGTACATTGTACCTAACAAGTACATAACAAGAAAGAAGTTATACCAAATATTTTTCACTTTTAGTTTTTCCAAACAATGTATTTGCTAAGTAAGTATTTCTTAAGTAAATGATCTTTTATAGAATGTTAATTTATCTGTTAATTATAGGTAGGAAATCAGTCGTTTGTAGAAAGTGGAGTTGTAAAATATTTGTATGCAAACTTGCAAAGTTATGATTTTGCCATCCGTTGGTTGCTAAGTAAGTAAACATTTGTAAAAGAATTTTCGGTCAAACGACAGAACCCCATTATGTAAGTAGTACCTATACACCTACACGCGAAATGTGTATTTTGCAACTAACGTAAGTCTCGTCCAACGGTGTAAATTATCTAGTGAAAATACTGATTAACATACTTATATTGTGTAAGCGTAACTAATTGGATTACGTATCTTCTTATATACCTACAAGTTGTAGATCCATTCGTATAAATTTTCATTAGGTACTACGTAGTTAGTACGTACCTTAATAATTAGCAAAACAACGTTGATTTTGATCCTTCGGGAATGAGGTCCAAAAAACGTTAGCATCTTTATTAGAAATAAAATAAGTAAGTAGCTAGCGATATATTTGGAACATATAATTTTTTTAAATAAATAATCGGTACCTAAACCTATAATAATAAATCATAAAATTATAATAATAGGTATTAAGGCATAGTGATAAAATCGTCTGCAATGATTATTTAAAACGTTCGAAAATAGCTATGCAAGTTACCTATTTAATAACGTCGAGTTAAAAGGACCCGAGGGATCACCGGATCATCAATCCTTTACCTGCCTGCGTACACGCAAGATATCTGTACGAACGAAACAGGGGCGCTACCGCGAAACACGTAGTTCGTTAATTACGAGGCTCATCTGTCAAAACGCTACTAGGAAACTCTTTCGTTCTTGATTGCGGCCACGAAGTACGTGAATGTAACGAAGTCGGTCCGTAAACGCTACCACGAAAGGCAATATGTGGAGTTTTTGACAGTACTTACTACGTAAAGAAACGTCAAATATGCCGCCAACTATTGAGCTAACGTCCTTCTTTCGATTAGCTCAATGTTGCCGAAACACGCCACTTTTTCATTTTCTCACGACTTTTGTAATAGTAAATAAGTCTTTAATTTTAGTGATTTGTTATGATCTCGAGCTTAGAAAAAAAGAGTAAATATATTGCTTTGCACGTGTTTTAGAAACTTCATTGAAAACTATGTTTCGAAGCGTGATTCACGGTTTTTGTAATTCATCACATGGTAATTATTCGATCATTATGATTATGACATTTATGACCGTTATGACATGATATCGTCATTGTGTCGTTGTCGTATTGTGAGTATTGTGCGTTGCTTTCGTTGTTTTCAAGATATTTTTTTCTGTTGTATTTGGTAGGCGTTTTGAATACTAACAACAAGGCGGAATTCGCTGCGTAAGTAGTAAACGTGTTTTAATGAAATACGTCTTATGTTTAGGAGATAGAAAGCACCTAACGAACGGTTTACAATCGCGATATTTAGTTTTAGTAAAAATGGCTGCAAGATTGTTCATCTTACAAGAAGCTTTGGATGAAGAAAGAAGGGAACAGGCTGCTCGGAGACGGCATACCCGGGAGACCTCAAAAAATTATTAATTTGCCTGACCCAGAGTTCATCAACACCTTTCGGGTCACCCGGGAGGTGTTAGAAACTCTGTGCGCCGATGTGGTGCCCTTGATGCCGCCCCAATGGCATAGCCGTGGAATCGACCCTGTGGATAAGGTAAAACATTTCTGAATGTGTA